>OZ023240.1:2789087-3052487 GCA_964006365.1 Trididemnum miniatum
CGTATTGAAGCATCCCTAAAGTTCGGTCTTTCCAGTCGGGGGCGGGGGGATTTGTAGGGGCCCCACGATATTGTTGTATTAGACTCAAAATTAGAGGCAATAAATTTTAAAAATTTCGTCGAAAAGTTGTTGAAAATGCACTATAATAATAACAATTACATGACGTAAATTACAATAAAATTTTTAAAAGTTTTACGGGGTATCATGCCCTCGGACCCCCCTAGAGTTTTCATTAATTTTTATTCTGCTTTAAATTTGCTCTGACTTTGCCACACACCGAAAAAAACTGCGTGTACGAAAGTTTGGGGCGCCGATTCTGAGGAAATTTCTGGATACGTCCCTTGAAACGATGCAGTTAATGAGGAAAGTTAGTAACCGAGTCGAAAAAGCGCGAAACTGACCTAAATATGTTTGTATATCAAAGGGCCCCATCTGGATTTTTTTCTTGGGAGGGGGGGGGCAACAGTCTTCACACGGCACTGGCGGTGGGGCGTGGGCAAAAATAACTAATGCCAAAGGGGGTGTGACTGAGAAAGTTTAAGAACATTTGGTATAAAATAAGAGATTTTTGCATTGTATAGAGCCCCCCTAGTTCAAATTTTACCAAACTAATTTTAATTTGGTAAACAAATTTTACCAAATACGGGCCAAATTGTTAAAAATAACCTTGCCGCGTGCTTTGCCACTTTACATATTCGTTGGTATTGAAAACGAACTTCCGTAAAACACACAAGTACAAACTTCAATAAATACTTGCGATCACGAATAACTAGCTTGCCTACCGAAAGAAGTTACTGTCATAAAAACCCACTGCTTTCAAGACGTTTTCGATGGACCAAAACTTGAAATATTTGTCTTCAACGAAGAAACAGTGATTGATCGTAAATAGAAGAATTACTTTTTACCAAACCGTTCGCGTACCATGCTCACGCTTATGGCGTATCCTGCTTTTCGCACACCGGCATTATGGTTATGGTAAAAAATTTATTATGGTAAATAGAAGGATTACTTTTTACCAAACCGTTCGCGTACCATGCTCACGCTTATGGCGTGCCCTGCTTTGCGCACACCGGCATTATGGTTATGGTAAAAAAAATACTCTCGATGGAGATTGTTCCCAGCGATGAAATTGTCCTTCTTCGGTGCAATTTCCGTACGGAGCGAACAACATGTTGCATTATTGGGAACTTTTAAACAAAAGCTTCTGAAATTATGCCAAACGCCGAAACAGAAAAACTTGTAAAATTTGAAAACGACATACCTTGTAGTTTTAGCGCATCAAAACTTTAAAAATTTCACGTTCATTTTTTGTCTCTCCACGCAAAACAAGGTTAACATTTCTCGGTTGTCTACACTTCTGAACTGTGAGGGCTTATGTTAATTCTCAGCTGTTCATTTAACAAGTTTTGAGGATACAAAAGTCTATCAATGAATTCTACAAACAAATAAACATAATGTATCTTCAAACTAATGAATTGCGCGGTAAACGACGCAGATCACGATGCACATTAAGGTTTGTTACAACTTAAAAAATATTTTACTTAGGAATGCTACGGCAAAGTCCGTCGATTGGTCTATTTTCTTGAAAAATCTGGAAAAACGTTTTTGCAATTTGACTTATAAAAAGCACATTGAAAACTTAACGCAACATTTATCGGAAAAATTTATCGGCGATAATTTATCGATTAGGCCGACTGATATTGTTTCAGAAATTGAGGTTTGTCGATTCTCGGTATCGCCCAGAACTTTTTGATTTACTTTACTCTGTATGGTTATTTCTCTTCTAATGTCTATTTCTCTTCTCTGCTGACACAGCACAGCACTACTTACATTTTTTGTTTGTTTATTATGTGCGTGAATAAAAACAATAAAGGCGCATTAACAGCATAGGTTTTTTTTGCGCCTGGACTCATAGTAGTAAGGAAATGTTAATACAGTAGTAATACGAGACGTCAGTAGTAATAAATAATTGAGAGGAAAACTCAAACTTTAAAAATGAAAAAGGAGCATCTGCAGCGACATCAGGCGAACCAAATTATCGACCCCAGTCCAAAATCACAGCTGCACTGCATAGCTGCAATCCCAACTAACACTACGAGCAAGCTATGCTAGAAAATCAAATCAACAAAGCACACTTCACAAGTTACCAAGCGGTATCTCGCAATCACGCGCGCAGACGCTAAAAGTACAGCGATTGCACCCGCGATCATCAATTGAATTGATAAATTGCAAATCTCGGGTTCGGATCACGTTACAATTACAATAATATATCTTCACGCTGTCACCTTTGATGCTAAGCGTCATGCAGAAAAGCTATGAATACCAACTTTTAAGTCATTGGTTTATTGCTACTTTAAACCGAACTCGGAATCTACCGTTCTAGAAGCAGACGTTCTATCGATTCGGCCATCTGAGCGGTAATAATTTCTTTTGGCTTAAGTTCTATCTAAAAAAAAGAGTATTTTAATATAAGTAAACAGAAAACAAACTTTTGTTTTTTTTTTAAAAACAAATTTTTTTTTAAAAACACATATCGGTATGTAAGCTATATTTCGTTTGGTGTTTAGGAGTATTTTAGCTGCAAGAAAAGGGAATTTGACTGGTTTTTTGACCGGGCGGTCGAAGAATCTCGACCCGACCGGCGCCGGTTGACCCAACCGGTTTCCATCTCTTCCCCCGGTACTTAAATTTAATTCTTATTTTTTCGTTTATATCCAAAAAAAAGTCTCATAGCGAAGACGTAATTTCTCCAACATTTCTTCGCGTGTGTCTCGCTCTAAAGAAAAAAGTTTTATAAGAGCGGGGCCCCTCAAAACCTGTGACGAATTCTTCAAAACATGACTGGTCCCGGGTACTTTGTAGTTCCCTGCCCGCCTTCCCTGTCAGTAACAATACTTTTACCTAAGCATAATTTCAAAGTAGCCTACTTTTTACACCACTGGTGAATCTACACAAATACACACACAAAAGCAAAAGCATGACCTGATATTTATTAGATCACTAAACAGATTAATATGAAAGGTGGTTAAGTAGCCTATTTCACTTTCCATGATGCATATACTTCACTCAATTATAAAATTAAGCTGCAATTGTGCGGCTTGAAAATTAAAAAAAAAAAAAAAAAAAAGAAGTCTCCAAACAGAAGTAAAAAGGATCTTACTCCTACTTTCAATCTACCCATTAAAAACATACCTCTACCACACCACAAAAATTCAGCTCTTTGCATTGTTTGTTACCGATATCACAAATAACAATTTCAAACATCGATTATATGTTAACTGCCATCTGTACATTTTCCGCACAAAAAAATACCATATAGCTTATATGTAAATCTGTTGCTGCATCCAAGAGCCATGCAAAAACCAACCATTTATTTTTCTAAAACTCAGCCGGGGCAATGCAATCATCAACAAGTGGTAAAGCCTAGACTGCTGATTGAAGAAACTGTATCTGCTTGCCCTCCAATGACGTCACGAATGAAACTGGCCAATCAGAAGCCAGTATTTTTTTTACTTTGTTTTGCCAATAACTTCTTAGCGAAATCGAATTTTAACATCCGACCAAAGCTATTGAGTAATTTAAGGCATAGCAAAACTAATCCTAGCGTATTGTTTTGCACCGAACCCCACCTCTAAAGGGCGCAGTCTTGGAAAAGTTTTAGCAAATAATAGGCATTTTGAAATCGCGAAAGCGAATCGAACGCAATCTAAAGCGGTATGTTTACTACGAATTGTTCAACAATGAAGATAAGCCAAAATTCTCGAATCGACGTTTTTATCCTTGTAAAAAAAATATCCGGAACCACTTCCGCCTGGCCATCGCCGAACAAATACTTGCAAAGAAGGATCAGGACCATCTCAAACTCTTTGTTGGCGAATGGAAAGCTTTCGTAGATTCCCAAGACAAGTTCTTGTTAAGATCTTACGTTGCTGCAAAAAAATTTGGGAATGAAGCTGGCGGTTCAAAAGCATGTGAAGAAGAATCGACTGGTTTTGGCGCGCAAACGTTGCTGGCTTTGCACCAAATGTCTTGGCAAAGACGGCTTTTATTACGCTATGAACAAGACATTTGCCTTTTGAATGCCACGTATAAAACGTGCAAATACGCGCTGTCTCTTTTTTTTCTGTGTCAAAACAAAATTCGGCTATATGCAATAGTGGCCACTTTCATCATCCAAAATGAGACGCGCAAAGACATCGAAGAAGCATTGCAAATAATCAAGTCGTGAAATCCAGAATGGAAACCTTCATTTTTTGTTACGGATTGCTGCGAAGCTGAAATTCATGCCATTGAAAATTCATTAGCAGGTATTACAATGCGAGTTTAATAATGCATTAACCGCCGCTTGGTGCATCGGTTAGGAGCGTCCACTTGGTAGCCGGAAGACTGGGGTTTTATTCCGGTCGGGTGATACTAAAGACTTTAAAAGTAGTATCTGCAGTTTCCCGCCAGGCGCTCGGCACAAGCGGAAGTGCGAAGGGTTAAGCGTATGTGTGTTATTCGTTTTGTATGTATTCTAACAGCGTTCAATCATTCATGATTGATATTTGTAATGGGCCGCCAATTGAGAATGGCCTACACAATGTGTGCTTAGCACCCGCTGTCCCGCACCTTTACCTTTAATAATGTAACATATTTTATTATAGGTACCGGTGCTACAAACACAATCACTACGTAGTTTACATAATGCACAAGTTTACAGAAGTTTGGTCTGCAATGCAAACTATAATGAAGTAATTAAGGAAAGACTTTTTTGCATAGCCGCAAACACTATCAAACCAAGGCGTATCGCCTGATACTTCAACCAAGCATAAAACTACAATTCTAATCATACTTTTTAGCTAAGCGACCTATGCTACACATATATGCTACACAACCTCGCTTACCGATGAATGCCACATGAAGTTCACTCACAAAACTTGATTTGAACTGGCATTCCAGTGGCAGCTTTGCCTGAAAAGTAATGAGTAATTTATTAGTTACTAATAACTTGATATGTTAGGACAGACAAGCGAAAGTTCTTGCTACATTTATAGGTTTTTAACAATAAATTATTGTTATTGGATGACTGGAATAATTACATGCAGAATGCTGAGTTTTAAACTGCAAATTTCATCGGGAGCAAGCGTGGAAACGTTGGGCAAAAAAATCAGAAAACGGTGTAGGAGATGATAGAGCACGCTTGCTGACTCTTATGCGGAACGTAGCAAAAGCTGCAGATGAGGAAAGTTACAACAAAGGGCTACGACATCTCAGAGAAAGCGATTTATGGATGCGCAATAAGAAATTATTTGGACAATACGTGGCTGTCACAAAAGGAGGTAAACAGTCAGCACGACAGCTGTTAGAAGCTGTATGTTATCGTTTTCTTTGAATTTTTTTTTTATTAATATAATGCGTTTAGTGCAAGAAACCAATTGCAAACCACGCAATAATAAATCTGTATGTATCTTGCCTCGTTGTGGACAATCATGATTCGAAGGCCTGGTTCTGTTGGTGTGTCGCGATCCCCAAAAGCAAAAAAAAAGCGAAATAACGCGCAAAATCAAAATAGAAACCTTTGACAAAATTTCGTTTGTATTACGGCGGTGGTTGCAACTTTACCGCAACAAGCTTCGAATTTGTATCAATACGAACAATGGAGTACAGACACAGAACAGAACTCTGAAGCAGTACCACATGAGATGGCGATCAGACAAGTCTCTCGCTGGATTAATGACAGTTCTCCACAGAGAATTTTTGCCTGCAGCTTGGTTACGGTAAATTTTTTGTAATTTTTTTTCATGTATAAGAAGTTAAAGTTTTTGATAGTTTCGAAGCATAAATATTATAGGACTACTTACTGAAATAATATAAAAGAACGATATTTTGGTGTGTCCATGAAAGAAGTTGTTCCTGAAAAATTTTTATTTGTAAGAATTGCTGTTACTTTTCATATATTCATTTGAAGTCCACTTTTACTGATAAATTAAGCATTATTAGCAGATGGATTTCGGTGCATAAAAGTACGCTTTAGACCGGCCGTTAGCTCAGTTGCTTAGCGCACACGTTATCGGTGCGTAGGTCTGAGGTTCGATTCCCAGGCCGATCAAATTGACACAGTGTCGCCAACGGCTCGCCACCGCTGCGACGTTTCTTCGGAGCTGTGTTGCCCAGGCGCTAAGCCGCGGAGATGGGACCCGCCACTCGTTACACGCTTCGGTGTAATACGGCGAGTATAATAAAGATTTAATTTATTAAAGTACGCTTTACATTACTGGATGCTGCAAACTTGCAATTATGCCTACTCTTGTATTCTTTGACTCCTCTTCTACTGCATGCATGCCGTAACGTCAATCGTGTAGTTGTTCTTCTACTACTACATCTCAGATGTAATCTGACGAGATGAACAACGGGAACCTTGACAGTGAAAAGTCCCTACTGCACAGTCAACACGAAAGTAAAAAAGTCTGTCGTCGCACTTACCTGCGATACCATGTCTATCACTGCATGCAAGTCGTATCTTTCCTTGATTAAATTTCCATACCGACTTTACTTTAAGCAGTGCAAAAACCCTTTCTTGCAGTAAAAGCAACGTGTTTTCTTACTTTTATCGGATGCAACTTTCTGAAACAAAATCATGCTTTTACAAACGCATTGTCGAAACTCTTGTTTGCAAAACTTCTTTCGCAATGGATATTGGATACACAGCAGGTTATATGACTACTGGTGAAGGTCCTGCCTGAAAAAACCTAACGATCTCATGTTGCAACCTAAGCGGTGAGATTGGAATACAACAACCAGTACGTCACTTAATGCCGTGACGGATCGCGAAGGCACCAGCACAACTTGTATTTTCCGCACTTTTACTTTTTTTGAAACAAATAAGAGCTTTAAAAACTTATTTAAACTGTTTCTTAAAAAGTTCTAAAACTATGTCCATAGATGCATGTTTCCAGATACGGGTAGCTTTTCTCTACTGCCCACAACAAGGAAATCCGCAACCAACACAAATTCTTGAAGAATTTGATTTGCTGCTTGATTCAAAGAGCTCAGATGGCTGAGTGGTAGAAGCGTCCACCTCTGGAGCAGTAAACTCGGATTTGATTCTGAGTCGGGTCAAACCAATGTATGGGGCGCCGTTTGGAAAAAAACTATTCGTTTTGTGAACCATGTTTTTTGAGCTTATTTAGACCATAGTTTGTCCGATATGTATATTGGAAATATCCTACTTATATATCGGACAAAATGTACTCTAAGTCGGACCAAAATACACGCGCAAAATAAGTCGGACAAAGTCGTTTTTTCCAAACGGCGCGTCACACGCCTTTTGGAAAAAAAACGATTTTGTGACACCTGTTCTTCGAGCTTATTTGGACTATAATTTGTCCGATATATAAGTCGGAAATATCCGACTTGTTTTGCGTGTGTTTTTTGGTCCGACTTAGAGCACAATTTGTCCGATACATAAGGTCGGATATTTCCGACTTATATATCGGACAAATTCGCCGTTTGGAAAAAAACTACACGTTTTGTGAACCATGTTTTTTGAGCTTGTTTAGACTCAAAAAGCATGGTTCACAAAACGTATAGTTTTTTCCAAATGGCGCCCCATACATATCGGACAAATTATGGTTTAAATAAGCTCAAAAAACATGGTTCACAAAACGTGTAGTTTTTTTCCAAACGGCGAATTTGTCCGATATATAAGTCGGAAATATCCGACTTGTTTTGCGTGTGTTTTTTGGTCCGACTTAGAGCACAATTTGTCCGATACATAAGTCGGATATTTCCGATGTATATATCGGACTAATTATAGTCCAAATAAGCTCGAAAAACAGGTGTCACAAAATCGTTTTTTTTCCAAACGGCGTGTGACGCGCCGTTTGGAAAAAAACGACTTTGTCCGACTTATTTTGCGCGTGTATTTTGGTCCGACTTAAGGTCTGTTTACACTAAATGCGATTTTAGTCCGATTTGCTGTCGCACGAAATTTCATAAGATTTTTGACGTAGGCAGTTGACGAAAATATCTTCCACACAATTCAAAGCCAAACAGTTTTGTTTCCTACCGGTTGTTTTGCGAAGCACCTTACGATTGTATTCTAAAATGCCGCGCAAAGTGACGTAGCTTTACGTCATAACCTCTAACTGTTTCCTAGCCTACGTCACTGTACGTACGAAAAATTTCATCGTATTCTGTGTAAACACACCTTTAGAGTACATTTTGTCCGATATATAAGCAGGATATTTCCAATATACATATCGGACAAACTATGGTCTAAATAAGCTCAAAAAACATGGTTCACAAAACGAATAGTTTTTTTCCAAACGGCGCCCCATACCAATGACTTTAAAATTGGTATTTACAGCTTCCCTGCTTGATGCTCAGCATTAAAGGGACAGAGTGGAGAACAAGTCGGCAAGTTCACTTGTTGTGCCGTTGGGAAGGGTACCGGTAGGCCTACTTAGCGGAATTCTCCCATCTTAGTGAGGTTGACAGGCGGCCGGCAACTTCTAAGCGAGCTCGTTGTAGCGCTTTGAATGCTTGCTCTTGATAGGAGGATTAATGTGCAACTAATATAATACAAATTCGTAAAGTATTTCGTCTTTCACAGCTACCTGTAAAAAAGAATCCACAATTTTTTTGGGAAGTGAACCCGACTAATAGGAATCAAAAACTGCTTAGCTCCCAGGTTTGTACGCATAAAAGTATCTGACCAGACTCGGATAAAAGTATCTCATAAAAGTCTGACCCGACTCGGAATCAAAGTACAAACCCAAGTCTGCACTTACCACTCGGTCATTTGAGCAGTTAACTTCTTTTATTTGGTGCTCGCTCGATTTTACCAGCAAGGATGATAGTCTAGGTAATCAAAAGCATCTGAAAGGACGCGACGAGGCTAGGATTAGTAGTTGAACCAACATAATCAAGAGATTAGAGACTAGAATATAATCAAGAGTGTAGCCAGAAAAAAATTGAGGGGGGGCAAATTGTGTAACTTTCAAACTTGGCGTCATTTAGGCTACTTATAGCAGCAATGCAGCACACTCCCCTCGTATTGATGAAAACATAAATTTTGTGGAATTTCTGTCTAAGTCTTAAACTGATCGCTACATTAAGCTAAAAAAATTATCTTTCTCAAAAACGTCCATTTGGTGGTAAATTTTTATGAGGCAATCGTCACCATACTACGTTGTTGATCCGGATGCACTAATGTATCATCATACATGAATGCATAGATCATTTTACTTGTTGAAAATAAGTGTTGGCAGAACACGGAAAAGAGCACACGCAGCAAAACGGGTAATCGTTAAAACATGCCCGTCAAAAAAACTAGGCATGGCTGCGTGACTTTAACAATGAAAAAAAAGAAAAGAAATTGGATTTAACAACAAAAACACACGCACACAACGAACCAACACAGAAACAAAATTAATCAATTAGTTAGTTAAGCAACGTGTCATAGCAGATGAGATCAATTTTGCAAATAAACTGGATGAGCATCAAGATTTCAGCCTGTGACCCCAGCTATTGGGAGGCTAACAGGTTCTAAATCTTGCCCAAGGATTACCTGGAAAGAGTTGTGAATGGGTACCCTCATTCATCCACACTTGTTTAATAGACAAGTTCATAACCGGGTACAATTTTTACTTTGTGCAGCTTTATATCAATGTATCAGTTACGTAACAATGAGGCACTAGCTCAAATGGTAATAAAGTAACACGCTTGATACACGCAATTAATGAGGCACGAATAGGGCCTTTCATAACGTAATTAAAAGCTTTGTACTATCAAAGACAAAACCCTAGCCAAATTGCTAAGTTCGCACCTCCCGCATAAGTTCGCACCAGGCGTTCGGATTCAAGTTGCGAACTTAAGCGGGAGGTTACTGTACATCACTTGCCTGCAACGTAGCAATAAAACTTCGGTGTTTGGCAATGTTCACAAAATTTAGAGGTATAAGAATTTGTAAAGGCACGCCCCCTCCCCCTTCCCCCACCAACATAAACACATTACACACGTAGTCTGCACGAAGTCAAGAACGATTAAAACACCTGAGGTGCTAAAAGTTAGTACTTTTATTTTGATAATGATAATTTGTAATTTAAATTTCAGAGAGAAGCCATGGCCCCTTTGTTCCCCCCCCCACCTTTGACTGCGCCTACTTGAACCATCAACCTTGCAATTCTGGCTGTATCAAAAACGACGTTGCGAACCATTCGACCACGCAGCCACGCACGCCTTATGTAACTTTGGCGCGATAACCTGCCTACGAGAAGCCCAGAATTGCGCCATGGTTAGACAAACATGGTGCCGGGGGTACTTCAAACTCAAAATCTGTGGAACCTTGCACTGAACAGCTGAATGTACAAACAGACCAGTGCTTTTTGTGGCACCGCCCTGGACTCTGTTTTTTATGGAAGGTCCTATCGAGAAAGTACCGTACCTATCCGAATACATTTGAGGAATTCATTACGGTATCTTGCTCCGCTCTGCCGACGTCTTGCGTTAGCCTACTAACCTTCGCATTTTCAGTCTATTCTATAAACAGTGCGCTTTTTAACTGTTTAATTTATGTTTTATGTAGTCGTAAGCCTGCAAGGCTGTGATTTTTTAATCATTGCGATTCAGCCTAAACCTGTTTTTTAAAAGCCTATTCGTACCTTAACTAGGCTAACTCTTACATTTCTTACATTTTAGCTAGTTCTGTAGACTAGGAGGAGGCAGGAGCTGAACATGCATTTGCGGCAATTGTGGCTGTTCCATTTTACTCGATTTCACTCCCCAAACTTGTGCCTGTGAAATTTGATTGTTTTACGAGTGTGACGCAATAAGAAAACCTGCCGGCAAATCAACGCATTCTGGAAACAGTTTTTTGAGTTGCAATTTAGACTCTACTGATTGTCATACCCCAAAATAGGGCGCCCCTAAATTAGTCATTATTTTGACAAATGAGACCTGCAACGTATTTCTCGGACAAAACAACATATTTCTCAGGTAACGTTACCAGCCCCGCAACGTGTTTCTCAGGCAAAACAACATATTTCTCAGGTAACGTTACCAGCCCTGCAACGTATTTCTCAGGCAAAACAACGTATTTCTCCGGTAACGTTACCAGCCCTGCAACGTATTTCTCAGGCAAAACAACATATTTCTCAGGTAACGTTACCAGCCCTTATGTCAAGTTCAGCAAGATTTGATTTTTTTCAGTTCAAAAACTTTGAATTTTCAAATTCAAGTTTTGCGAAAAGTATCTTTCAGGCTTGAATTTGCAGCCTGATACGTAGGTTGGTTTATTTGAGAGCAACAAAAAGCAAAGCAAGGGGCCTATTATGTAAATCATGCCTCTTAAGACAGCTGCTGCTTACTTTTGTGGAAAAGATCGTTAAATGGCGTCCTCTAAAAAAGTTTGATTCTAACGTCAAAACCAGGTCTGCAAAAAAGCATGGGGGCCTCCCGGAATATTAGCCCCGGGGCCCCCCTTAGCCTTAATACGGCCGTGCCGATTTTGTGATAATCTGGTACGTGTACTGTATAATGCTTCTTGTATTTTACTAACTGAAATTATGTCTGGATCTCAGAAAAAACTCAATGTCAAAATAGCATTAATAAATTTTATTTTGCGTTAAAAATACATGCAATATAAAGAGGTTAATTTATACAATCTTGTATTTTATGCAATCAGACTGTCTAGGAATTGGAATGCTAAATATTGATAAAAACTGCAAGGTTAAGGTTTTAGTTCTTGGGGATTCTGGTGTGGGAAAATCCTCTTTTACTTATTTACTATGCCATAACCAATCTAGTAAAAATCCTGGATATACAATCGGATGCTCTGTAGAAATAAAGGTAGGTTTTAACTTTCAAGTCTCAATTATTTCATTTGGAAACTAATCTTTTTGCGTGTATGGGAAGCTTACTTTTTGTGTTTAGTCTAGCTTAGCACAATTCTGTTCCATTGCTGGTAAACAATCTCCAGTTGTCATTGATTAGTGCAGTCTGTTTTGCTTGCCATATGCATAGGGCATGCCATGTTACGCTATTCTTTCTGTGTAAGGTGTTAGACTTACTGATATACAAAGAAGACATGCTAAATAAGGTGGCTGAAGTGCTTTTATGCCCCAGTGTGCAAAGTCTCAGTATTGTATTGTTCATGGTGTTGCCAAATGTCTGAGAACGTTTGGGGATACCAGTACGTTGATTAAAATTTTAATACAGGTACCCACTGTTAACTATGATTTTATCAAGTTCGAATTAGCCCATACTCACAATTTTAATAAAAATTACATAAAGTTTTAAATAATTTTAACAAATTTACATGAATTTATTTGCCTTGAATACGAGTTGTCATAGCATTAATGATTGAGTAAGACCCGCAGGTCTTTTACGGAGTTTGTTTTAGCTTTTCAGTATCAAGGTTTTACAAAATTAAGGTCAATTTTATATTGAAGACTTTGTTTCAGAAGATGACCAAAATGTCACCATTTAACTGTTATCAGTCAATTGTGTTGTTAGCACAAGCCTTTTTTTGTTGCTTGGCAATTGACATCTTGCATAATAATGCAATGAATGCTTTCAAAAGCATTTCAATTTTTCCTGACAGTTGATGTACAATTGCAGCTGCATGATTACAAACAAGGAACAGCAGAAGAAAAAACGTATTGTATCGAAATTTGGGATGTTGGAGCTTCAAAAAGTCATACAAGCAGTCGGTAATTATGTTTTGAAGGCATTAAGTAAAAACAATCAAGTTGCTACATGTTATTGAATGATTAAAGATATCGTAAAACACCCTAACTTTGTCGAGTATCCAAACTTTGGCCCAAAACCACTTATGTTCCAAAGTAATTAACAAAGTTTTACACAGATAACAATTGATTTCTGTAGTAGAACTATTTATTAATACTTCCCTTATTGTGTAAGTAAATATAAAAACTGAAGTATTGCTCTTTTACATTTTGGTCGGTGGCTATATTTTTTCCGTAACTGAAATTTGAAAAAAACAGTCAAAATCAAATGCTATACCCTTTCAGCCACACAGTATGCGGTTGTATCACAGTTTCATGAGTGGTGAGATATTCATGTCTTAAGCTTTTATTACAACCAATAAAAAATTACTTAATTGTTTTCTCTTTGTTTTATTTAATGGGTCATAGTTAGGATCCCACATATGGTGTTAATGACCCTAGCTTTGGCCCATGTGCAGGGCTCCCATTCTTCCGAAAAAATCCGGAATTCCAGTATTGTAATCATCATCTAGGCACCTATCGATATTATTTCAAAAATGAACTTTTTTTTAGGGGGGGGTGACGTCATAGTTCTGCAGTGAAAGACAACAAGAAAGAAGCGTGTTTTCAAAAAACCAAGTTCTGTAATTATCGTTTGTAATCTTTTGTTTCAATGAATGTCGATCATAACAAAGTCGATCATTATTGGAGCAGAGATTAATAGTGATGTTGTAAGAATAGAAATTTCAAATCAATAGTCACGTTGTCTTTTGCTGAATATGTTTCGTCGTTCAACACTAATGCGGAAACGGTAATTTTTTCGTTCCGCATTTGCCATCTTAGCGGTGGTACTTCGGTATTGCGGTTAACCTTGCTAGACTTTTATGTCAGTAGGTAGGTGCACTTATGGAAAATTAAAGTTACAATTCTTTTGCAAACACGGAGGAAGATCGGCTAATGTTTAAAATACTACTGCTTTTAAAGAAAAAATTTTATGTGCTTTGTACAACAAACCGAAGAATAATTTTTGCAACAGTTGAAACAGATTGAGAAGCTATATCTTTTCGCTTGCAGCAAGTCATAGGTATGACTAAGCAGCGTGACATGTGTTAAACAGCAAATCAGTCGCTTGAGTTTCTAGGAGATAGATAATTACAAATGCACACACTTGGGCACGCTAACTCAAAACTGTAGCTTCGCTAACCACCATTCTGCTATTGAAATAGTTAGCTTCGCTAACGGCAATTCGATAAATGGGCACCCATTTTAGCGAAAAGCCTGTTGTCCGCTAATTCGCTACCATAACTTTAATGTTTGAAGTCTATATTTGCACGCGATATTTTGTAGTCACTTCTTATAATTAAGCTTCCCAAGAATGATAGGTATGATTTCGACGTGAAACGTAGAAGGTACGTCTTGCAATGCGTCAATTTTAAGAATCCAACACTTGTGGACTGCATTGCACTTGTGCAATGCAGTAAGAAGTTCGAATAGCTTTTAAATGCGTAGAAAAAATATTCTTAACACGGGGTGCGCACATTGTTACTCATATTGCAGCAAGCGCAAATTGCTCTTAGCGAATGTAAAGAAGCTAGCGAAAGCTGATGCTAGCTAATTAGATATTTAGCGTTGCGCTTATTAACTTTTTATCGGAACTAAATGATGATCGCTAAAGTAAAAAAGCATTTTATCGAATTAGCTCGCTATCGAAAAAGTTGGTTTCGCTATTAGCGAATTAGCGATTCATGCCCACCTATGCAAATGCAAAATGTTCCCAGTCGTCTCGAATGGCGGATTTTTAAAGTAATAAGAAGCTCATGAGGTGAATTATTAAGCATATTTTGATGCGGCCAGTAAATATTAAGAACAGGTAATTTGCTAATCTGGCACTAAAAACACTGATAAAAAACCAACGTTTTGACAGTATAAACTACCTGCCTTCGATCGGGGTACAAAAAAGCAATAAAGACGAGTCAGCACTTTAAATACAACAAAGTCACGTGTTCTTTGTTGTGTTTAAAGTGCTGACTCGTCTTTATTGCTTTTTTGTACCCTGATCGAAGGCAGGTAGTTTATACTGTCAAAACGTTGTTTTTTTATCAGTGTTTTTAGCGCCAGATTAGCAAATTAACTGAATTATTAAGCTTTGGATTACATGCGATCCGACGTGGGGGGGGGGGGGTTGCTTGTTTGACTGCACCAGACGTCGCAATTCGCAAGCGTCTGCCTGTGATGCAAAAACGAACAAAGGCGTTGCATGTAGTCCAAACAAGGCTTTAGGCCAACTCTGCGAATGGTATCAATGGATTCCCCTTTTTTGTCACTCTGAGCATGGTTTAATATTGCAGCTGATTGTTCACCCAGCAATGCCACATTTTCTCAAACTAATAATAGTTGCAGTCAGTGGCGTATGCAGAAATTTTCTAAGGGGGGAGCGCACCCAGGATTTGCCAAAGAAGGGGGCACAGCCTCCAACGAATTTTTAAGGTTTTCACATAAAAAAAACGCTCATCAAAGCACACTTTTTTGTTGAAAAAAGGCATGCAGTGAGTGCAGTCACTATAGACAATGCAAAAATATTTTCGCAGCTTATGTCTAAAAGCAGAAGCTTGGCTAAAATAAGTGAAATGAGGCTGCAATCATTATTAGTTCGTGAAATTATAGACTGAAAGTTAGATTTTAGCACCTTATTGCAGGGCCAAAGGGGGGGCATGATACCGTCCCCCTGCCCTGCATGCGCTGATGGCGCGTAGAAATTTTTCCACATGAAGGTACGATTTTTCTAGCAGTATCTAAGCAACACAGGCTTGCAACATGCATCAAAGAAGATCTGAGGGGGGCGCACGCTTAGGAGCTCCCTCCTGCATACGCTACTGGTTGCAGCCTCCTTTCACTTACTTAGCCAAGCTTCTGTGTTTAGACATATGCTGCGAAAATATTTTGGCATTGTCCATTGTGACTGCGCTCACTGCACACTCTTTTTCGATAAAAAAATGTGCTAGAATGAGTGTTTTTTTTATGTGAAAACCTTAAAATTTTGTTGGCGGCTGGGGGCTTCGCCCCCAGACCTCCGATTGCAGCCCCTCTACCCCTTGCCAATTCCAGAGTGCGCCACTGGAAAGTGATTGTCACATGTCAGAGCATTTCGTGTTTGCATAATGCATAATACATAAGACATTGTTACAGCATATTACACAGTTATACGCACTAAAAATTATTTTTTTAGGTAAAAAATGCAAAAATTTTCAGTGGCTGGGGGCTCTGCCCCCACACCCCCTTTCCTCCAGCGGCTGGGGGCTTCGCCCCCACACCCCCGACAAAGCCCTCCCGGTGTCAGTTTCTCACCAACCATATTTTCCGACTTTTTCACCATTTTTGGCTGGTAGCCCTGCATGTAAAAAACTTTAAAAAATACATGCCAGACATGGGTTATCTACTTCTGAAGACAGAGCCATCATCATCATATCCAGTTTTAGCAAAGCCGGCAATTTTTTCTCACGAAAAAAGTAAAAATAGTTACTGACAAATATTATGTAGATTATGTTGCACCTGCAGTAATTGACAGCATTGAATGTTTGTCCAGATAGGAAGATTTGTTTAGTTGTAGCATAAGCATGTTTTGCAAGTTGCATACTGGTAACATTGTCCTATGCATAGTGCCTTCATCGCTTTCTCCTGACTGGAGGATAAAAGCGAAGAAATCAACCAACATTTTCTAGTGCCTAGCATAGTTAGTGAATGCCCGTAGTGAGCTGAGCAAGCTAGTTAAGAACTTTAAGTTGATTTTGACGCTAGTGTTTGCAGTGCAACCAACTGCATAGAATTCGGATAATTTCTTACTTGTGCATGGCATGATTTGTGTTAATTCTGTAGCTTCTAAGTTGTAATGAGCATTTCAAGAAGTACACGTTGCTTTTCCTCTTCTTTGTAACACATTTTTGACCAAAGCAACTTTTAGTTGGTTATGGTACTTGTGTTTCGAATGCAACAAACTATACAGCATTCCAATAATTTCTTACTTAAGCAGGGCATATTTCGTGTTTATTCTGCAGTGTGAAATTATAATGTACATTTTCAGAAGATGTTGCTAGTGTAATCCTCTTTCATGCTGCAAACATAAGTGTTCTGCAGCTTAAATAGCTTTTTTTAAAACACACTTTTGGGCCAAAGTAAACATAACCAGCCAAACTTTGTTTAATTAAAGCAAAAACAGCTAAAATCTTACTAAAATAATGACGGGGCCAAAGCTGAGGAACCTGCTCCTAACTTTGGCCCAAGCCTAAATTAAAAATTAATGTGTTTAAAGTTACTGAAAAACAATTGATGATCACATAAGGCTAGAATGCATGCTAGCTCAGTAAATTTAAGGCAAATTTATTTTGAAGATTCTTAGTATATGTGAGAACTACAAACTGATGAACACCAAAAGTGAGCCAAAGTTAGGGTGTTTTACGATACTCACTTATCATGAATATGTTTGCTGTTTTTTTGTTTTGTTTTTGGGTACTGGTACTGATCAATTTTTTCGGCATGGTTGATCACAATGATTGAAAGAAGTTTGCATTATTTTCGCTTAATTAGAATATGACCGAAAAAATCTAAAGTGACCCGAACAATATTGGGTAAGATCTTCTAATTAAGGAATACTCTCCTAGAATTAGTTTTATGTCACGCAGAAAACACAGATCAAATGCATATAGTTTGTCCTCATAGCTCTTTTACTGTTTGGTCTTTTTAATTTTTTGTTTGTTGGTATTCTTGGGGACATAATTGTTGATATAACGAAAATTTCATTAAACTGCAGATAGTTTCTTGCGCAGTGTCTCAGGATAGTGAAGGTATATATGAGTGTCCTTTTTCGTTTCTTACCAAGATGGGATGGGATCTGTGTTTTTGTTTAGGACATTTTTTGGACATTGTCCGAATTTTTTGATCAATGTTCGAAATATTTGGAGCTATTTCGGACAAAGTCTTCTAAAAAATTTTACTTATAGCACTAGTGCCCAACAATAAGCTTGTGGCGGCTCCATGCTCATTAGCTTAACTAAAATTTTGCGAGTTACTTTTTGCAACTAAACCTTTGCCACTGTAACGTTTGGTGAGTTTTTGCAACATGCACATTGCGCACTTACTGAAACATCATCGCTTGTCAGCATGGGAGGAAGGAGAAATGGTTTTTGCGTTATACCATATTTGGGAATTATGTCCATATGTTTAGAACGATTGTGGCTACTGCGATATTGCGCACAAGCTTCAGGATTGGGACTTTCTCAAGAGTTTGATGACAACTGGAAACAATTCGTTGCTTTTGATCTTTTGAGTGAACTTGTGAAATGCTGAGCTAAAATAGATTTTTGAAAGATGAGGGTAATTATTGCGTCTTTGGAAGAAAGTAATTTAAAAAAGATCGTTTTCATGAAAAATCGGTTTCGTCAATCAAGGTGACATTCAGTATTAAAAATTAGGTTGAATGTTTACTGAATACAAAGACGTTATACCCAAAAAAGAAGTAAAAAGTCCTTTGAAAAATGGTTTCATATCTGCGGCGCATTTGAAAATTTTTTCAGGGAGGGGGCATTAAATTTTGACATATTTTCAAGCATATTTTTTTTCGGCGGAATTATTTTGAAGCACATTGAGAATAGAAAAGGCTTTAGGGGGTCTGGGGGCATGCTCCCCCGAAAAATTTTTAAAATTTTACATACTGTAGTGGCCATTTTAGTACTTTATGAACAATTTTTAAGCAAATTTTGTTTAAATTTTTTGCCCCTAAATCTGAGTGTTTTACCAAATATGATGCATTTTGTTTGTACATTTTCGATTATGCGTGCTTAGGGCGTAAGGCTTATTGTTATCAAAGAGGTTCAAATTATGAAAAAATTGTATTCATCAAAAACATGTTTAAAATGGCTGGTGAGGGGGATGCATCCTTCCTAGATCCACCCCTGCCTGCACTGATAACAGTGTCTCTTACCACTACACCAACCAGCCGATTTGCCTTTAGTATAATGTGGAGCAAATTCTGTCACAGCTGTTTTTAAATAACAGCACGTATATACTGCACTTGCACAGTTTGTGCACTTCACTTTAAAAACAAGAATTCGGTTTTGAAGGAGGGGTGTTCGATCCCCCAACCCCCCCAGGTGCACCACTGTTGGAGTGGATGTGGGTGCCCTCCAAAGATCACTTACTTTTTTGGATAAAGTCGGGACGACTCTTTATCGGCATTCTCACTTTTCCTATTTTTGACCAGCTGAGATGCAACAGCATTTGTTAAAACGGAACATTGTTGATGGGTGTGTCCTGATTAGCCAGTGAGGTTGTTCAGAATACGTATACATTGTGAAAAAATCGATGGATTGGTTTGCCTCTGTCCATCGTTTTCTTCGCTTCCCTATCAAGAAGAGTAGTAGCTGCTCTACTGGAGTGTGGTATATCAGGAGAACAGAGGAAGGCACGATAAAGGCTTTCACACTCTTCAATTCCATCCTGGTATATAAAGTTTTTTCGGCCATGTGGATTGAACTTCTTGGTTGCTGCATGATAACATTGCTGAAGTCCTGTTATGCTCAATCTATTTCTTGTGTATCAGCAGTCAGCAAACCTTTCGACAGTTTTTTGGTCCAGGCAGTGTTGTTACTCCAGTGGTTTTCCAAAATTTCCAGCACGTAACACACTTACTTTGGCTCAGACTAAGCGAACTATGGCACTAAAATAACCTAGGGGTCCACATACTTTTTGGCCCAACCCCCCAAAAAATTGTCCCAAATCCATGCGACCCCAGAAATTATTTAATATTTTAATTATATATGCAAAATATAAGGCTACTGTCAAACGCAGCAATTTTTATAAACAGGAGAAAATAAGCACAACTGCGAAGAATAAACCATTGCATTTATTCTTCTTGTGAGAAGTATGAGCTTTGGGTTTAGAACGCAATAAGTAAATTCGCGGTTTGATGCGGGAGACAATCCAAAACAGAGTGTATGGTTTCAAATTGGCTAGTCAAAACACGTAAACTGCAAAATCCATTGCAAATTTTTCTATGATATTCAGTCATAGAATATTCGTTGTTCTTTTGTCTATAAAGCGGGTTAGGGGGTTAGGCCTCAGTCCGTTTTTTTTTAAGTAGTAGTAGTAGTAATTTGTTTGCCATTATAATAAACACACAGACGCCACTCACAGGCATTTAAGCATTTGTTATTCAGCAGTTTCTCAGCATTTGTTTTGTGACGACCCTAATATCGGTAGATAAAATTGATTAAAATAAAATTTTATGTTCAATTCCAAGAAATATAGGTCGAGTTCAAGTCCGACATCAACGAAATCTAATTTAAGATGCAACACAATGCTTCTAGGTCATAAGCCAAAGCACACCAACATGTAAAGAAAAAATAACACAACATCAAAATAGAAAAAATAACTTGCAAATTAACAGTCACAGAGTAGCAAAATATATGTAATGAGAATGAAGGCAACTGTACAATATTTATTCGTTCATTTTATTTGTTTGTTGCTTGTGTATTTGTACACATATAAGAATTTCACCAAACAAAAAGCAATAACTGCATTAATGAGCAAAGAAAAAATTTCACAAAGTTTCACCAGAATTTCACTATCAAAAGACGATAAACTAATTAGCACTTGCGACCAGTGACTGTAAAGTAGGCTTTGTTGTACTGGTCAAAAATGTATCGCTTCGTCATACCATTTTGGAACTACGTGAAAATTGGCAGGATTGTAGATTTTGAAACGCTGAATCCGAATTTTTTGTTCCTCGCTTTCCTAACAGGGCATACCGAGGCGTTATGACGTCGTCAAGAAAGAAACAGAAAATCTTTTTGCAGAAACACAGCACACGTAATGCGTTGTAGTTTCTGCTATGGTTATATGCAAATGTTTCAAACCGATCTTAAAATGATCTCCATATAACAGGCCATCGCTCTGTCAAATATTGACGTCACCGGTTGATGACGTCATAACCCACAAGTAAAAAATTTTAAAATCTTGAAAAAAATTCACTTGGGGTGTGTTTCGTTTTTGTGACTTCGCTGATAGTCAGCATAGAAAGCTGAAATTTCGGATGTAGAGTCTAAGTACAAGTGTCTACAAATCTACAAATTTTTGTTGAGTTTGAAATAACGCAAGTGTAGGTATTTGTTAGTTAGTTAGTTGCATATTTTTCCTCCGATCACGAGAAGGCGATCAAAGTGCTATGCGAGCTTGCTTGGGAGTTGCCAGCCATCTGTCTACCACACCAAGATGGGGGTATCCCCCTAAGTGCCTTTCCCAACTGCACAACAAGTAAACTTGCCGGCTTGTTCTCCACACTGTCCCTTTAAAGTCCAGTTGGAACATTTTCCAAAACGCTTATCATTCAGTGCTATAGTCTGACTCTAAATCTTAATAATGCACCCACCCTCTCTATTTTTATTTACAAAAGAATCTGTTTAGTATGTCGGGAAATGTTTTCAACAGAATGCTCCACTTCTTTGGCTTGTGGAACCGAATCTTTTGGATTGAGGCTGTTAGTACGTTTTAAGGAAGCCCATTAATTTGTACAAGCCCCAAAGGACTTTTTCGGAGCCAGCATCGTCTGATCGTCCACACATCTTCTTTGTTCTCTTTTGTATTTTTTGTGCTTGCCTTTTCATGCGGTTTTGCACATATCTGCAAAATATTACAGATGATTATAAATTTGGTTATTTGGTTACTCGCATTTTATTTTATGCAGCTTGCAGCCAATTATAACTTTGATGGAAGAAGGAAAAGTTATAAACATTAATTTTTTCATCATTACTTCTAAAAAAAGAAATATCTTGGTATATGTTTAAAAGAGCCTGTTCTTGACAGCTAAAAATTTTACTATTCACAAAATGCATGAAATCAAGAAATAGCTGGACAGGTAGTTGAATTTACAAATATCGTATAGGCAGTTCATTCATTAGGCATTGCAGCTATACCTTATAGGTGCATGCTCTACCAGTACCTAAAAAAAAAACAAAATTTGAAAAACCAGTTACCAGCCGGCTGGCATACTGTTAAGAAACATTGCTATTGACGCGAGAGGTCTGGGTTTTGACCTCTTTTCAGCGACATGGCCTAGCAGTGGCAATCCTACATGACAAGTTCAACTTTCGGCTGGAGCTGATCACACTGGACATATTTGTACAGGGCAGCTGCTGACTCAAAGAGGGCACAAGCTCACTTTGCAGTTTTCCTCAATTACTCTTGAATTTAAGTTCACTATAGTTAGAAAAATAACCTCAGTAATTTGTATTGTATATATTAAATTCAGATTTTCAAAGGTATATGGTATGGTTTTCGGACAATTGGGTCCCGGACAGGACAAATGGACACCAGCACAAATGGGTTCCGAAAAAAATGGGTACCAGGACAAATGGGTCCCGTACAAATAGGTCAGGGTTAGATCAGGGAAATAATTGTCCAAAACCCATTTGTCCTAGAATCACCAATACAGCCAAAACTGCTTTTGCTCAAGAAAAGCAATTTGTGCAATTGAAAGTGGAACAATTGTGAATGCTGCAATGCCTAATAAATAAAGAAAAGCAATTTGTGCAATTGAAAGTGGAACAAGTAATTTGCCATATAGTGTTTTAAAATCACAGTGACAATCACAAATTTATTAAAAAGTGTAGGCCTAATTAATTACACAGTACATTCAATACAAGTATCATAATATATACTTAAGTAGGCCTATACCGGTATTGATAAAAACAAAAGAAGGCAATTAAACCATGCTCAAAACTGCAAATATGTTTGGCAAAATAGAGATTCTACAGCAATTTTTTAACCATTTCCTTCTAACAGTTTATGATTTCTTAACATCATGCACATAGGTCTTGCACATTCTACTTATGCATTGATTTCAAACCACTTATTCATTGATTTCAAACCACTGACTGGTGACCCATAAAGGTCCTTCCCAGCTTATACCAATACAGATATCTCCAAAAAATATGACAACAGTGCTATGTATAAAATAAAAATACAAGTCCAAAAGCAGAACTAAATCAAAAATCAAATCTTTATTTATACTTGTAACATTATGTCAAAGCGTGTGATGAGTGTCGGGGCCTATCTGCGCAGCTTAGCACCTGGGCTACACAGCACCAAAAGAATGTCGCAGCGGTGGCAAGTCGTTGGCGACACTTTGCAGATTTGACCGACCCAGGATTTAAACCCCAGACCTTGTGCGCTAAGCAACTGAGCTAATCGTCGTTTTTTTACTGCAAAACTATTAAATCTGAAATATGACATACCAGTAAGCATTAGCCACTTTTGGCAATCTGCAATTTATTGCCTTGTCCTTCCACACCACAACCTTTTGCAACACATTTCCATGCAATCATTTGTGATATTTGGTTCTTATATTCCGCTGCTTGTGGATTGAACAAGCATGAAAATTTTTGTATTTCAATAAGCAATCCATATATCTTTTTGACTGTCGTTACAAAAATATTTTTTATCCATAGCTAAAAAAATTGAAAGAAAAATGTGTATAAAACAGCCTGCACAGACAACAGCCACTACGTTAAAAAGCAATGACTAAATTCACAGACATTTACAGCAGATTCTATAGGCTGTACCGGTGTGTAGAGATAAGCAGTAAGGGAAATGCCCTATCATCCACAGCTAATAGCCTACCACCTATTGTATTTCCTTGAAAAAGCAAAGTTTATAAATAAAGATGAAACAGTCATGACTCAACAAGTCAACAAGTGCTGCTTTTCACAAAAGAGATACATCTCAGACTTGGGAGAGGTTGAGAGGGAGTATGGTACTCCGTAGTGGTACTGGTACCCACTGGTACTTCAGACATGCTGGTCACAAGCAAGTTTTCTTTCAAAATGTCAAACTTAGTTGCAAGTATCGGTATTTAGTTGTAAATCTTGCAATGCAGATTTTTATTTTCCTTAGAACCGTAGCAGGGTCAAAGAACCACTGTACTATACTAGCCGGAGCTTGTTTGAATTTTGCCGCATCTTATACAGTTATAACCTGATAACAGGGGGATATATATAACACGACACGAGCAGGACCGCTAGTGAGGTATTAGTAGGGGTTAGGGTCTAACCCCCCAAACCCTAACCACAGCTTCATTCAAACAAGCCCCGACTAAGCGACTAGCCTAATGAATAACAGTGATACTGGTAGTCTACGGCTAAACATGTTGGTATACTGGTATATACCAATAGACCGGTATACCGGATAGTGTACCGGTATACCACACATGGTATAAGTTTCTGTAAACTGTATTGTACTGCTACACATAGTCAAATGCACATCATGAATTACAATACTAAAAACACAAAGTCTTTCCTAATTGTGAAAAACCTTGACCAAGACATGCCAATACTCTACTGTGTTCAGTGCTCCCGGTCTTCATAAATAAACAAAGAACTTTTGCGCTTAAGCGCTTAAAATAAGCATAGTGTAGACGGGCCTTAATTGTGTAACTGTAGATGTTTTTTTTTTCTTTAAAGGTTAAATGTTTACTCAGTTTTTTCTTTTCATTATTAAATTTATCTTTTCAAAATTCTGACCAGCTAATCAAAAAATATAGCACCATCCCCTAACTTAGAGCTGGTCAAACTACAGCCTGTGGGCACTTCAGAATCAAGACCTTTCTTTTGCTTTTGCTCTTCATTAATTTTCAGTAGAAAACAGGACTTCTGAGGACGTGTAGACCTTTTTGTTTGCTCTTCCCATCAGTGCGACCCTCCGCATCAAAATTTTTTCGAATGAGCCTCTTCGTGTGAAAAGTTCGCCCACCTTTGCTCTAACAGAACGCCACAAAGGGAGAATAGAAGGGTTGAAAAATAGAGCGCTGTGACCGTGTGGCGCTGAAATAGAGGTATTACGGTATGCAAGGTATATGGTCATGGAAACAACGAGAGCAGTAAGCTTTTAGGAGCATACCAAAATGATCAATAACTCAACTCCAGTCAACGTTATTTCCTACACTGATAAGGTGATATGTCGTGAAATAGTAGAACTTCTTAAACCGCATTGCCACACGTAAAACTAGAATCGACACCTTTTAATTGGTTTCTCTGACTAGAAAAATCAATTTTGTTGGCAAAGGAATTGCTAAGGTTAGCACTGCACAGCAAAACAAAGTGAATTAATAAATTTAAATACATTCAAAAAAATTTAAGAACTAGGCTATAGATATTTTGCGCAGTCCGTCGCTTTTATTTTATGGCAGCTGCTTATTTTATCAATTTTGAAGGTTAGTTGTTAACGACAAAATCAAGTCAGAAAAAAGCAAAGCTCCCACCTCCCCAAAAATTAGCCCTGCTCCTCGCATTAAAAAAAATTACACTGCAATGCAATAGGCTCCATTTCTTTTGTGTAACTGTTTGCAAAGTCAGTGCAGAAAGTAGGATATACAATACATTGGTGGAGGGGCTTAGTTTTGAGTTTAGTTGCTATTGTTTACTATCAACAACAACTACTGTACTTCGCCTCGTCTCAAAACGTACTGTAAAATGCTTTTTCCACACTGAAAGCTTAGATCAGTGATTCTCAATCTTTTCTGAGCCGTGGCCCCTTGACCTTGCCTCTAGAAGACTGTGGCCCCTGTAGTGTGTAAGTTCAAAAGTCCCGGTCTGTTAAAGAACACTCTGTGCTCTGTGGTCCTTTTCAGGGGGACCAAGGGCCACGATTAAGAAGTTGAGAACCCCTGGCTTAGATGCTACCAATCGCTGGTTTGCTTTGTATCTGTTAAGATGCTCAATTTGACATTTACAAGCCGCAAGTTAATGTTTTTTACTATAAGAAAATGACATTTTTTCTGTTCCCCCCATCCCACAAACAAAATTTTAAAGAAACCATCTCTGGATTTAAGCTCTTTCCTGGGTTTGTATTTCAACGGTAGGTCCAAGTTTCAAACACTTTCATGCAGAGGAATTATTGGAGAAATAAACGCGTAAATTAGGGCCTCCCAGGCTTCCCTTTTGAAAAAAGTGGAGGGCCAGGACCCTCAGCCCCCATGCTTCTGCCACCTGTGTAAGTAACTAACCATAGACCAGGAGCTTTTAGAATGTCGACTATTTAATACTTGAACGATAAATATTAAATTCACGAATTGGTAACAAAGAAACTGAAACGGCAGTTAGAAATAAAAGAAAGCGCTGATTAATGATATTTTATTGTGGAAATAGATTTTGATTCAGCTGAAGAGAAGTAAAAATTGACTTATCGAGAGATTTAACAAAATATTGTTTTGAAAGCGATAAAAAACAAGCACACGAAGCAAATTAACACAGTTTAAGTTGTTCATTTGCACCACCAAACATCTACACTTGTGTTATTTCAAACTCAACGAAAATTTGCAAAATCATAGATACTAGTACTTAGACTCTACATCCGAAATTTCAGCTTTCTATGCTGGCAATCAGCGAAGTCATAAAAACGAAACACACCCCAAGTGAATTTTTTTTCAAGATTTTAAAATTTTTTACTTGTGGGTTATGACGTCATCAACCGATGACGTCAATATTTGACAGAGCGATGGCCTGTTATATGGAGATCATTTTAAGATCGGTTTGAAACATTTGCATAAACCATGGCAGAAACTACAACGCATTACGTGTGCTGTGTTTCTGCAAAAAGATTTTCTGTTTCTTTCTTGATGACGTCATAACGCCTCAATGTGCCCTGTTGGGAAAGCAAAGAACAAAAAATTCGGATTCAGCGTTTCAAAATCTACAATCCTGCCAATTTTCACGTAGTTCCAAAATGGGTATCACGAAAATTATTAAATAGCCACATTTTTGGCCAGTGTAACAAGGCACAAAGTGACCTAGACGGTCTTTGAGTTAAACAGCCACTGAGGATATAAAAATGAAAAAATTTAACAAAAAAAAGAAGGATTAGTCATTTCATTATGTCAATTTTACAGTGTAACCAAGGCCAAGTGTTCTTTGCGAATTCTCATTAGCTGTTTAAACAAATAATGATACCTGTAGATTGATTAATTGATCAATGGATAAAAAAAAGGAACAAATTAACTAGGCATATAATAAATAATTTTTGTGTAGAGTTTTGAGTTTGGAGCGTGAGAACAATGTGATGCTAATAGGGATAGAATTCCAAATTTTAATACTTGATACTAAAAAGACAATTGAAGTTTGGAGGTTTTTACCTGAGGGATTGCAAGCATGAGTGATGAAGATTGTCGTGTGGAGGAAAAATGGTAACTACCATATTTTTCGTAATACTGACTCGAATTGTGTGGAAAAGTTTAGTGCAAACAGAATGAGTAATTTTTGCCGCTTCAAATTGG
This sequence comes from Trididemnum miniatum, assembly GCA_964006365.1. Taxonomy (NCBI): domain Eukaryota; kingdom Metazoa; phylum Chordata; class Ascidiacea; order Aplousobranchia; family Didemnidae; genus Trididemnum; species Trididemnum miniatum. The sequence continues at coordinate 2,816,112 of OZ023240.1, forward strand.
TACAATTTATCGAAACTTAATATTTCCAGTTCTTGATATATTGTACCAACTGAGTTGTTCAATTGAGCACCAGCAATAAATTTCAGTACCTTATTTTGTAAACTTACTAATTTTTGGAGGTAAGTTCTGTAAGTGGACCCTAAACAGGCAAGGCATAAAGTAGGTGGGAATGTGGTATCGTATGATAAAGTTTTAAAAGAATTTTGATGGGAAATACGATTTTAGTTTGGCAATAACTCCTACTGCACAAGCAACTTCGAGCTAAATACTTTTTATATGTTCATGAAAGGTAAATTTGTTAACTAAAAACAACCCCAATACTTTTTATATGTTCATGAAAGGTAAATTTGTTAACTAAAAACAACCCCAAGATGCCTAACAGATGATTTACTTGCAATAGGGCAACCTTCACAAGACAGATTAGTATCTAATATTGTATTGGTTTTCTTAGGAGAGTTGACCATCACAGTAGATTTGGTTGTATTTATCAATTTATTGACTTGCATCCATTGGCAAGCTACTTCTACTTCATACTTGAAGTTAGTTCTCCAACAGTATGCGCATAAATGGTTAAGCATGTGTCATCCGCATAAAGCACAGGTTCAGATTTAAAGTTATAAAATTAATTATTATTATTATTGGCATTTTTATCCTCCTATGACGAGAAAGCGACCAAGTGCTGTACAAGGTCGCCTTAGGCCATCTGTCTACCACACTAAGATAGGGGAATTTCGTTTAGTGCTTTTCCCCATGGCACAACAAGTAAAGTTGCCGGCTTTCTCTGACACACTGTCCCTTAAATGCTGAACGTCAAGCAGGGAAGCTGTGAATACCAATTTTAAAGTCATTGGTTTAACCCAACTCGGAATCGAACCCCAAATCTACCGATCCAGAAGCAAACGCTCTATACCACTCGGCCATCTGGTTGGTAGTTAGTTCTTCAACAGTATGTGCATATCATTGACATAAATGGAAAAGAGAATAACTGAAATGCTAGGTATACCAAATATTTGTAAATTTTATGAAAGGCTTATCATTATGCAGTACGCAAGCTGTCACTGTACTAACACTTTTTGTTGTGCTTGCTATGTTGCTGGCAAATTTGTGAAATTGAACTGCCTAACAGTGTAGCTACTAAACCAATCTTATTTTGGCGGAGCATTTTTCTGTTTAGTTGACTTATTTGTTCCCGCTTTATCAGGCTGCTAGCCTAAAAGTCGCAACGCGCTTATATCCTCCCACACAGATGCCAATAAAACAGTTCAAGGTGAACTCGGACTCACTAGCAATGATTGATTGCTTAACAATAATGATGTTGCAATTCTACCAGTACATGCTGCGCCCAATTATCATTGGTGACAATTGTCCCTTGTTACGTGAAGAATCAATTTTTAAAACTTTGGACTCAAAAGATTCCAAAAATTGTGTGTTATACCGTTAAGTCAAGAAGTTTCAACACCATAAAGTTCAAAAAAATAACCGAAAAAAACTGAAGCACAAAAAGTTATCACATGAAAATAATTATGTAGACTAATATTTAAAATTTTTTGCGACCCAAAGTCAAAGGTATCGTGACCCAAATTTGGGTTTCGACCCACTTTGCCGACCCCTGAAATAAGTGAGTGTCAATGTTGTGATCTAGGGCAGTGTTTCTCAGAGAAAAACACCAGGGGCGAAAAGCAGAAGGGGGAGGAAGAAGGGTAATAGTACATTCTTGAAACATTACCCCTTTGCGCCCATATATATAGGTATAAACTACTGTCCTGGGATCCGTATACAATATGAATCTTTAGTTTATTGCTTGACTACGCTTCGGTGAGTGTTGAGTTTGTCATTTTCATTATTGATAACGCATCGCCATCAGTTTACGTTTTTATTTATCGCAGTTACGTCATAAAGTACCCACTATTACGTCACAATGTTTTAGAATGGCAATTTCTATGAGTTTATTCTTTCGTCATCCTGCTATAGCATCACAATACTAGGTAGCAGGAGCGTATTTAGGGGGGGTATTGTGCCATGACCTCGCTTCCTTTTGACTCTGCCTTTTAGTAAAAAAGAACAAAACTAATGGTGCCAAGTGACTAAAATATGCTTTGATGTTTCTGTAGCTTATGGCCTGGGGCGAATCCAGGGGGGTAGGATGAGGGGTATGCAATTATGCATCCTCCCACCAGCCATTTTCAAAAATGTTTTTGATGTATACAATTTTTCCATAATTTTGAACCTCTTCGATAGCAATAAGCCTTACATCTTAAACACGCATAATCAAAAATGTGCAAACGAAACCCATCATATTTGGCGAAGCACTCAAAATTAGGGTCAAACAATTTAAACAAAATTCGCTTGAAAATTATTCAGAAAGCACTAAAATAGCCAATACAGCATGTAAAATTTCAAAAATTTCTAAAGAAGCTTGCCCCCGGACCCCCTGGAACCCCCTGGAGCTTTTCTTGTTTCTCAATCAGTTTTAAATTTGTTCTGCCGAAAAAAATACGCTTGAAAAATATATGGAAATCATGCTAGGTTAGTATAATAACATGTTTTGAGCTTCAATCCTTGGCAGTTGATGTTGATTTAAGTGTCAACACCCTTAATTTCAGTTTTCTTAATTCTACCCATTTCATTACTGGAATGCAAGTTCAGAGGTCAGGTAGTATAGTTATGTACCAGTGCGCAGTTTAGTTTCTAGTCAAAATGGAAGTTCTGTAGTTTACTTTGAATTTTCTTGTAAGCTTATTCGTTTTGTTGGCTGCAGCTGTTCTCACTTTCATCCCGTCTTTCCCCTGAAACCCTCGTTTTACACTCCCCGTAATGATGAGCCTCCTAGGCTCGTTGAGATAAATATGTTTCAACTTCGCGTAATTTTGTATTGCTGGGGAGTGGGGCAATGATGATATGCAGAGTACCATAAGGGGGCAATGGCACAAAAAAATTTTGAGAACCACTGATCCAGGGAACTTATCCAGCACGGGGTGTCCTGGGGGTGTGACTGTTAGAGGCTGCATTGGCAAACGCCAGGCCTGCGTTTGTGCCAGAGTAGTAGTAGTAGTTGATTGTTTCTTTTCCACAAAGTAAGGCATGAAAAAAACAAATCCTTGCATTTGGAAAGAAACAGTTCCAGGGACGAGAGCGGAAGGTGGCTGCATGTTTTGAATTGTAAAGAAGGGCAAGGTTGTTGTTTGTTGCCCATGCAGCCAAACAATCACCAACGAAACAATGCTGTTATACCCCCTACGAACATGCTGGCATTTACAGTCGAAGATGTACTGGTAGAGATGAGGAATCACTGGAATGTCGGATGTTTACAGTCATGTTGGTGGAGGCTTGTGGACTTTGACAATTTTATATCCATCAATGTCTATGCACAAATTGCACATCCACTTTGTCTCAGATGTAGTTTAAGTCTCTCCAAGATTCTAGTTCAGTTGCTCATGATTAAATGTGGCAAAGCTATGCTTCCTGCTCATAGTAAACCCAGCTAGTACAAAGCTTGGAAGGACTAGCTTGTCTGCACTCGTTCAGTGGATTACTTGTGAAAGAATAACGAGCTCCTCATGCTGTACAGCAGAGCTCAATCGATATGAATTTTTTTAGTTGATACCGATATATTTAACAGATATCTGAGGACTTCGCTTCTACCTAAAAGTTGCTCAAACAGAATTTGCAAAACTCTGTGTATTGATACAATTTGATGGTGATACTATGCCCAAAACATGCATTCCGCATTTCAGATGTGATAACACAGTAAATGAGTAACGAAATTAAATTAGGAAAATTATTCCTAACAGCAAAAAATGTAACAATAGAGGACAATGCTCAATGGTCAATATAAATAACTAAAATTGCAAAATCCACAGCTTTTTTCTAGAAAAAAAGTCTTCGTCTTCCAGAGCTTTTTTCTTCTTGAAGATAAAAAAAAAAAAGAAACGAAGATAGCAAGCGAATGTGTATTGTTTCATTAGCGCTCTTTCTGCATTGCAACGCACATGCACTGTTTGGCTGGCATTTGAGTGTGCGTGCACGCTCTTTTTAAAGCGTTGTTTTCGTGCTTGAATGTGTGTGCAACTACGCACGCATAAGCACCGAAAAACCTTGCGTTTATTTGCAAAATCGTAAATAAGACGTTTTTGTTAATTGCCGATAAATTATTGGTGGAAGACGGCCGATGCAGTATATCGGCTAACCTCGTTATTGGCTGATAAATATCGGCTGACCGATTAATCGGTTGAGCTGTACTGTGCAGCAAGGGGTTGTAAGATTGATCTTGCTCGCAGCGAGGGCATTGATGTTCAGCTGTTACACAGTTGGTTGTAACTTCTTGACAATATCAGAAACATTGCTCTGTTGGGAAAAAGACCCACAGACATTGGTGGATACCCTCCCGGGATGGTAAGATTGGTTGGATCATGATTTAAGATCTTGGTATCCTTCTAACAGCGCAGGCAAAGAAAGCTCTTGTCGTCCAGGCCAATAAAATTCGATGAGTATGAATTTACAGATTTTGTTACTGTCATTCCTCAATCTGGGGCAGGAGTTTTTGGCATGACCAATTTGACGTGAGACAACTAGGCGAGACCGACTTGACGTTGGGACGTTTTGGCATTAAGACGATGCGGCATGGAATGTCTATGTTGTTGCTACAATGCTTGCTCCTGATTTGGCAAAAACGCGCTTTGGTGGTATGTAGCGGTTTTTTATTAACATAAGACAAATGCATTAATGGTAAAGCAAAGAAGAAATAAATACGTAAGTATGTGCAAACTGAAATGAATTCATAATATCTAGGAGAAATTAAGCATATAAGCATGCACAAGAAATATATAAATAAATAACATATACTGCAAAAGTACGGCAAAGGAAACAAACTAACTCATCGTTAATAAACACAGGTTAAGTAAAATTATATAAAGAGAAAAGGGTGTTAATAAATAATGATAATTATTTCATAAAGTAACTTATACAAAATAAAGAAACATGAGACTTACCGACTGTCAACTTCAAAACAGCTCGTAACAGTAACCAATATTAATGATATTGCAACAACTAGCACAGACAATTGCTACAGTATCTGTAACTTATTCAGATAGAATCAATCTTACAACTTCAATAACAGTTACATGGTATTTAAAATACATCTTTCTATTTCTTTACACAGTGGAAATCTAACAGCTTCAAACAGTCAGCTAAATTAAGAATAAAACCTGTTGACTCTACTGCAAAATAATACTATTTGCTTACTCTGAAATTGCATCCGGCCAATACAACGGCGACTTCAAACTGACACACAAAACATGTAGAGCACTATTAGGTGAACTGATTATCAAAGAAACATCGAGAATCGGCCTGTGGTCGGTAGCTATTAACTTAAAATAAATAAAGATCACGTGAATAGTTTAAAGAAAAGATTCAGTGCCGATTGCAGAGATAACAACGATTAGAAATTAGGAAACGATTCAAATTAAGACGATTTCTCCACAGGCACGCCACGCAATACAAATAGGTTCATCAAAAAGTTGCGACTCGATTCCGTAGGTTAGTTTTTGCTGGAAGTCCTAATCAGAGGTTTAAGTTCGATTCTAACTTACGACTTGCCATAGGAGAAAAGTGTGATTTATGAGTGTACGTAATTGTCGCATTTTGCGCTAGAATGTGCGAAAAGACGTAATCATCACGTTTTAGAAGTGCTAAAAGTAAACAACAAACGACTTAATCTCCAAGGCTTCATAAAAGTTTTGCAAGATATTATTTTAAAGAGGTTCAAAATTCTTCGTTTAAGTTTAACTAAAAAGTGGTGAAAAAATTGTGTTACAACTTTTAGTATTTGATTTCGTTTCATAACATGAAATACAGTTGCGCATTTAACAATCAAACATGACGAATTCAAAAATGACATTAAAAGTTTATAAATGCTTTTAGTTAACAAAAAATCGGATTTTAAAATGTAATATGATTTCTCATAAGTGTACGTTTTAGCATTGATGCGTGAAAAAGCTACAACTGCAGTGTACGGCAACTGAAATCTCTTTTGTCTGACCAAAGGTCGAACATGGCGACTGTAACTTTTTCATGCATCAATGCGTAAAAGGTACACTTATGAGAAATCATATCAAATTTAAAATGCTGATTTTTCGTTATCTGAAAGCACTTAAAAACTTTCAATGTCACTTTTGAATTTGTCGTGTTTTGTAATACTTTTTGTAAAAAAATATTTTTGTACTTCGGTTCCCCTTTAACTAAACGTAAAAAAGATTAAATAAGCACAAGAAATTTTTGTTAACGAAAAATGTATCCACATAATAGTGTGGTTAAAAAAATATCAACTTTCGATTTTTTTATGGGGCACTCTCTCATGTGGTTCCACCCCATGAAAAAATACCTCAGTTAAAATTTTATGACACTTGATTAAGAATTTGATGTCGCTATCGACCAATATAGTTGAGCCAAAAAATTGTGAATAATCAAATCGTATGTAAATTTCCCATGCAATCTTGAGCTTTGTGACATCATAGTGTGCTTATTAGTAGTAACGATTATGAAGTAAACCGCGATTCACATAGTATCGCAAGTTACTCTTTGACATCCTACACATCAAAGATTATTCAAAATCTTACATGATCCACATCATGCATGCATTATATTGTTCGCTATCCAATTTCAAAATACATTAGTAGTTTGGACTCTTATTGGGTCCTTGGTGCATTAACTCCTCAAGCGAATGTGGATTCGTCCTAAGCATAGCACCTCCGCCGCTTTCTCATGATAGGAGGATAAAAATGAAGAAATCAAATCAAGTTTATAAAATATTGGCATGTGTTTTCCGCAAATAAATACTCAGTTTGATCTTAGACTTGAAAGGTCTGTTCTGCTCTACCAGCACTATAAAAAAAAACAGATAAACCAAAATCTAAGCGGAGCCTCGGAGGAAGAGCACGAAAACAGCGAAGCTGTTGGGTTATTTAAGCCCATTTACGTAAAAGGAATTACGATTAAGATTACTATAAATTAGCCTTCTGTTTCCAACAAGAGACCGTAAAGATATTTTGTTTTATGAATCCGTGAAACGCAGTGCAAAGAGTGACACAGGATGAAAAAAAGTGAAATAGTTGTCTTACTTCATTTACTTCAAAAAATTAAAAAAGTGTAGCCCGCGCCATTCGTTTTCATTCTTCACACGGACCATCTATCCCCCTCTTCTAATGCAAATTTCATTTTCGCTTTGCTTCAATCAATCGCTTCAACTCGGGAGTAAAGTTAGTTACTTGACAGTGTCAAAATTAGTAGCGGTTGCAGCCTCCTTTCAATTTCCACTTCAAATAGGGCCCTTTATTTCATTTTCAGGAAAACCTCTCATATTAGAGCACAACTCAACTTTAACATTATGTATCCTCCAAAATAGGTTCTATATTACCAAAAACCATATGTTTTCTCCACCTTCCCCAACCATAACATTGCACTACATATGTTCTGCCATTCTGTTTGTTTATTTCAGCGTTATAAGTTACCTTTAAAAACACAAAAGCTTTTTAAATACGCTCTAAGCAGCGACAAATATTAGTATACATATTTATCTTCCTATTACAAGAAAGCGATCAATGTGCTAAGGGCTCGCTAAGGAGTTGACGGCCACCTGTCTACCACACCAAGATGGGGGAATCCTTCTAAGTGCCTTTCCCAACGGCACAACAAGTAAACTTGCCGGCTTGTTCTTCACACTGTCCCTTTAATGCTGAGCGTCAAGCAGGTAAGCTGTGAATACCAATTTTAAAGTCATTGGTTTGACCCGACTTGGAATCAAACTCAAGTCTACAGCTCCCGAGGCGGACGCTAAAACCACTCGGCCAGCTGAGATTTATATTGTACAAGAGCAGCTTTTTGCGTAACACCACATAAACTTATGATCAAAAATACATTGTTACTGCAGATACTTAGCCATGGCAGATGGCGGCTTCACTGGCTTTCGTCCTGATAAAAATGTTGAGGGCAAAGCGAGTACGCAAATAATGTGAAAATAAACGGCAATAAATGAGCTTATCTGAAATCTCTCTTAACAATTATGCAAAACTGCAGTTCTCCCGATGACCGCAATCAGCATGTTTTGAGACAAGGACGCAGATATTAGAAAACATGAACACAATAAGCGAAACTAAAGATAGCAGTTCCATGCAATACAATTTGACAGTTTGCTTTCCAGAAACGAAAAACGTCAATAATAGCAAAATCAGTAAATTTTGCTAATTAGGCCTAATATTGCAGGATTCGTTTGGTTTTTGAGGAACACATCGCAAATTGTTGCTTTGGTAGCCTATACTTGAATTAATTATCATCGGAGGACCAGTAACTCTGAACGGCTTGATTTTAATGTCGGAGAAATACTCGCAATCACGCGACTGAAACACCAAACTAAAAAAGATTGCTATAACAACTTGCATCTTCATTTTTGCAATGTCGTCTGCGCTTCCTCAGTCTCAGTGATACTTGCTTGCATAACTTTCGTTTGTAATTGCAATCTTATTGCATCCAGCAATTTTTGTGCCTCTTGAGCCGTACTAAAAAAATGAAAAGTTGGATCATTGACTTTTTCTGCATAAGCAAGCATAGATCAGTGTTAAGCGCGGCTTCTTTTGCAGTTTTGACATGAAAATTAAATCCTGTGTAATTTTAAACCTATTATCTCATTTTAGCATACTGTATTAAAAGTAAACGTTGGAGACAGCGGGTGTTTTAAATACACATGGTGTAGCGTCTAGCGGGAAGTTGCGAATGCAATTTTTGAAGTATTTAGTATGATCCCACCAAAATCAAAACCCAGTCTTTCTGCTACCAAATGGACGCTTTTCACTGATATACGAAGCGCTGATAGCCTACTGTGATAAGTTACGGTAATCACAAACTTTTCCATTTTTAAGTATCGATAAACACCAACACCACTTTTAAATACCATTTTCAAACCTTTTGCATTTTTAAATAAATACAAATTTGGTATTTTAAAACACAAACCAAATAAATGAAGTTGCTTGTACGTTTTAGTATCAACAATATTTGAACATTTGAACCTTTAGTTCTGCTGCTTTCCAAAAATAATTTTAGCTTGGAGGTAACAACGTCTTCTTCGCATTCGCTTTCATCAACTTTCTTTTGCTTTCTTAAAAAGTTTGGACCTGCATAAAACACGAATGAATTGCTTGGACAACCAATGACCAATCAAATAGGAGAGCAAAAGCAAGAATGAGAGCTTTAATTTAAAATCGCAGGTATTTTGTCTCCTAGAAAATAGGAGAGCAAAAATAATAAAAAAGTCAAAAGTTTTAAGAATGAAAACTTCAATATCGCAGGTATATCACTATTGCATAATGTCGCAGGTATCCTATACCACTATTCAACTTGTATACAAACTACACATACCGGTACCCAAAGATTTAACTCGACTCCACTTTTTGCTTTGTAACTCTGATCTGCTGGGTTCCTGAATCTGGACTGCATCTGGGCTACTGTGTTCGGAAACATCTGGTGCTGTACAGCGTACATACTGATTCTGAATGGCTCAGGGACTGGGGTGACATCCACTGAGAAGAACTTGACATAGAATCTTCTTCCAATAATTGTCTCCAATCTACTTTTTGGTTGTCTACATCAACCATGTTGGAAGATGTACTGCGCAAAAAAAATTCACTCACTATCTACCTCAAACATTTTCTGATAATGAAAAATTTGCATTCAGTATTAAAATTCTATGCTCATCTATAATATTGCTTTCAGTCAATGCAGCATGTCATTGGTATAAAATCCCACTTCAAAACAAAATAACAAAACGGTAGAGCAATGGGTAAAAGTAAAACTAATTTTGCACAAATCTAACTTTAATAAACTGACATATAGCTTGCTTCAATCTCCATTAGCAAAGTGGCGAAGTAATTCGCAGGCAGCATTGCTTCAAACAACAAACATTATAGCAAGTTTATTTTAGTTAAACTGCGCTACATCTGTGCTGTGGCAATTTTGTATAAAATGCTTCCCAATGATCATTACTGCTGGAGGAAATCCTAACATGTTGCAAATTAGAAAAGCAAAACATCACTTGCAAAACTCGGATGAATATTCAATTTTTCATGAAAGGAGGTGAAAATAAAGAAACTAGTTAATTGTTAGCCGTTACGTCACTACATATCCATCTATGCGCATAACAACTGCAAGATACTGAGACAGCAATATCCACACACTAAATAAATACAGTGAAAACAAGAAAACTTGCTTTTCTTTTCGATTGCTATCAAAGCACTTTTAGTCATAACTAAACACAAACCTTTAGCAGTTAGCATAGACCATGAGGCGCTCTCAAGACCAAACATAAGCAAGTTGCAATCAGGCTTGTAAAAATGTCAAACCAAGATCGAAACTCTCCAGGACCACTGGCAAAAATTATTATTCAATTCAATATATACATTCCCACTACTGTAAACATGTCTTCAGACAAGCAATCAATTATTACCACTTATCGGTACAGTTTTTATAACATGTATTGATGAAAATGTTGTTGTGTAACTGTTTTGAACTTACCTTCTGCAGTGTATATAGGCTGAATAAAAGACATAACTTCATACAGATTCTATTTCAGCAGTGGTGTGAAACTATTGCCAGATCAGCTTTTTTTCTAACCTCTCCTTCTTGTTGAATTTGGTGCACAAATTCTTCCACACACTTCTGCACTCTGCAGGAGTAGTCATGGTTACAACGTTATAGAGAAGTTATGCAAGCACACTCATTAACCATGCTTCTGGCATGATTTAGGAATTACAAAGCAGGTGTTTGGATGTATGGTAATAGAAGCAGGCATCGTTTAAACAATAATGTTTTTACAAGCTGTCAAATTTTATTGTTTTTTTATCCATTGATTGATTGAGCATTTTTTAATGTCTAAAATCTCAATTAGACAAGTTTTTATCAGGATGAACAAAACAATCACACAATTTTGGTAACACACATATAATATAGCAGAAATTGAAACATCTAACAAGCACAGCTTATTTTATTGAAGCACCTTAATTTGTGTAACTGTATAACATAATTTATTACGATATTATTTTACAAAAAAAATTGTAAGAAGTACTGATACTTTAACGAAAACAGATGGCACAACTTAAAAAGCAAAAGGAAACAATGCACATAGGGTATAGGATTATGCGCCATATATACAGGTACTGTGCAGATCAAAATCAAAAACGTAGGCCTGTATAGTTCATTGCAATACCTTTAATTGGACAACCACATACTGGGGAAATGCTTTTCCAAGTATTTTGGCGAATATATTTGTTTCGGTATGCTTCTTTTGTCACATCATATATGAATGGATATTTCAACACTTCAAGAATTAAAAGTTTTTTCCAATTATCAGCGAGATTCATTTGGGATGACACAGTGATATGAAATGTGAACAACTAGGCCTACAGCAATATAGATAATAATGCAATATACCGGTAGTGAACCTTAAAATGAAAACAACCATTGGTCATTGTCAGGTTGCGTAAAAAAATTGAAAGAAAAACAGCACAAAAACCTGTTAACATTAAGCAAAGCAAACTAGTATGGTACTGTATCGGTAAGCCTATATTTGTCAATCATTCAACTGCTACTTCTCAGTGCAGTCTATCAGTCCTAATATTGGTGTTTTGAAAAGCCTATCATTACCCAATTGATAGTTTTTTAGACATAGTGACTAGCAGTTATACGACCACAGATAGGCATAGGTGTACTACCGTATGTACTGACACCGGTACTAGTCATCCTGTCAACTGACTTTAAGAAATTTAAATATACCAGTGCATTTGACATACCAGTTGTTTAAACTATGAATCTTTGAATAAAATATGCTTAGCCAAACTTGCTTGTTTACGGTTTAGGTGGGCCTATATACCAGTCTATACCGGTACCTCAACAGATAAACAATTTTGTCTCTCTGACCCTGTGGCCCTAATATGTAAAACAAGGTTGGGCAGTTGGTAACCGGTACCCATGATGTGGACTACCGGTACGATAATTAGCCCTTGGAGAAAAGTTACCTTTCATTCATCAATATTGTTAACCTACCAGTACCGATACATTGTCACAATTGCAACTGTCCATGCTCAGTACTGATGACTGATCCTAGCCCCACCCAGCACCCAACCCTTCGCTACAGACAGGTGGCCTACTGGCCTAGGTTGAGTGGCAAGTCACTTACTGGTACCCTGTGTTTGGTGGCAACAGTCCAAAAAAGAGCATAGTTCAGTAAACTAGTCATAGTACAGGCCCATTTAAGCGTAAAATTACCGGCAGCCAACCGTTTTTGTAAAAGCCTATCCTTGCCCAAATTAGTCTACTACGGTACTTTACTAGGCTTTGTACACTAGCGGTTACTCTACCATTGGTCAACCAACTACAAAAAACAAAAATATTTGACTTAGATCAAACTGCAAATCTTGGATAAACTATTCGTAGCAAAACTTGCCTATCAACTACCTATAAACTCCCTGCACATAAACACTTTGATCTCTCAGACCCTCTGGACCTATCTTCGTTAGTAGCAGTCGACCTATAAACCGCGTGCACCTAAGCTCAAAAGTGGCTTTGTAGCTACTTGGTACACTGCCCTTCACTTCACTTCACTGAAACTCTTGCGAATCGCTGAACCCGGTACAAGGAAACAAACAAAAACTTGCGCGTAGCTTCACCAATGTGTAAACGCGCCGTAACATCTAACCCAAGGCGATCTTTCTTGATCTAACCCTATTCTGTGCTGTAGTAATTTAATCAAAAATGAAAATTTAAACTTATGACATGAGCAAAGTCTTAAACCTAAACTTAAGCGTGTGAAAAGAAATGATGCTAATATTTGCCTGGTTGGACATTTGGCATCCACTCTACACACCACGAAGCTTCCCTCAAAGAAGGAAGTTTTAACTTGTTTTTTTTCTCTATAACGAAGCAGAAAGAAAAGCATCCCATGATGCACCGCATTGTGCCACCGAAGATGTTATGAAAGTATGGGCTAAAACCAGCATTCCTACATGTCTAAAAAAGGACGTTGTAAAAAAAATTGAATAATTGTTTAAAGAATGGGCTGAACTGAAGAAAAACAAAGCCAAGCGTTCTGAAGAATTACAGTTGAAAGAGAAGAAGTGGAAAGATGGATTAGAAGATTTGTTTGACATTGCACTTGCTAACGCTTTAGGCTGGCTACAATATCAAGTAGATGATTTTTTTTCTTTTTTAAAAAGAAAAAGGCCTCCCTGGTATGATAGGTATCAGGTAGTGTTAATACAGCATTATTCAATCAACAAGTCGAACTAGAAAAAGACAAAAATCTCTTAAACAAAGAAAAGCACGAGCAGAAGATGAGCAAATACCTAGAGAAACACTTGTACATTTAGAATCGTCATCTTCATAAGCAAAAGATATATCGGTAATTCGGTATCAACCAGAGCTGAGAGTGACAAATTTGAAAATCTTTGCATCTATGATACATCAGCAACGTCACAGGCACATTGACTTTGCTTTTCGTCAGTTCAGCCCATTCTTTGAACAATTCTTTAATTTTCTTGACAACGTGCTTTTTTAGGCATGTAGGAATGTTGGCTTTAGCCCATACTTTCATAACATCTTCGGTGGCACAATGCGGTGCACCATGGGCTGCTTTTCTTTCTGCTTCTTAGAGAGAAAAAAACAAGTTAGAACTTTTTTCTTGAAGGGAAGCTTCGTGGTATGCAGAGTGGATGCCAAATGTCAGCATCATTTCTTGTGACAGGCTTAAGTTTAGGGTCAAACTTTACACATGTTATTAGCTTAAATTTTTTTTTGATTAAATTACTGCAAGTAAAAACACGTTTTTGTAAAAACAATCTAGGACCTGAAATGTAGAACCCCTTATTCTGCAAGTTACCATGGATGCAGTGAGGATCCAATAAGGGTCCCAACCGCTAGTATAATAGCAGCAATACTTGAAATTGGATGTTGAGCAATATAATGCATGCCTGACATGGATCATATAAGATTTCAGATAATCGTTGATATTCATGATGTCATAGACACAGAGTAACTTGCGATGTTACGTAAATCGTCGATAAGCCGTATGAAGCGGCACCAGACTGGTGCGCAGTACTCGGCAGTCGAGTAGACCAGAGACAGGGCAGCTGTGCGTAATGTCTTAGCGCTAGCACCCCAACCTGTTCCAGCAAGTCGCCTCAACAGTGAGACGCGAGCACATAACTTCTTGCGCAATGCTTCCAGGTGAGGACGATATGTGAGCGATCTGTCCAGTTTGACCCCAAGATAAGTGGGAACTGGACAGAAAGGTAAGGTCTTACCGATGTTACAGACCTTAAGCTCACGCTTAGCCTCTCGATTGTAGAGGTGAAAGGCCGCCGTCACAGTTTTAGTGTGGCTAAGCTTCAATCGCCAGGTCTGGAGATATTCCGAGAGTGTAGTCATGTCCTGGCTTAGAGTCCTTTCCAACTCCTTCCATTCTCCAGATGTATGAAGTATCGCCAGGTCGTCGGCATAAGCGAACTTCTTGGAGGTTATGCAGGGGATATCATATGTATAGATGTTGAAAAGGAGGGGGGCCAGGACCGATCCCTGGGGGACGCCATTTCTCAGGTGTCGTAACCTGCTAGGTTTGCTGTCACCAGTTGTAAGGGTGAAGCTTCTGTTGCGGATCAGCTCCATAATCATACGAACCATGTGCTTGTCCGGCAGAAGCCGCAACAGCTTGCAGGTGAGCCCACGGTGCCAGACAGTGTCATAGGCAGCTGTCAGGTTGATAAAGACGGCACCGCCTTCTTTTTCGCTTCGAATGCATTCTCAATGCTTTGCGTGAGCAAAGTGACTTGATCCACGGTGGATCTTCCGCGTCGAAAACCCGCCTGTTCCCGTGGGAGCAGAGGGTCAATAAGAGGTTCGATGCGGGCGTAGATAAGTCGCTCGAGAATCTTGTAGGGAACACAGAGCAAGGAGATCGGACGATAGCTCCTTGGGTCCTCTACCGGTTTCAAAGGCTTTGGGATCGCTACTACTAGCGCTCTTCTCCAGATCTTAGGAATTTTGAGGTGGTGCAGGCAGGAAGATAGGAAGCCACGTAGCCAAGATTTTAAGCCGGCTCCAGCATGGATTATTAGCTCCGGACAAATGGAATCAGGTCCAGGAGCTTTGCCTAGTTTTAAATGTTGGAGGGCAGCAGCAAACTCCCAGAGACATTCGCAGGATGTAATGGCTCAGCCCTCCAAAGGTCAGACACTTCCTGTAAAGCGAGCCGAGATGAGCACCGATTCACACCTTCGTATTTCCCGTTTTTAACCAGCGGAGAAGCAATAGCATCAGCTGAAACGGGACATTGACGAGGGGATTGTCGTGACCTACCAGTCAAGTTGTTTATAGTATTCCATGCCAGCCGGCTGGAGTGCGAAAAGTCAATGTTGCGGACCGTCTCTGACCAGCGATGCTTATTACCTTGCAAAAGCACTGCTTCGCCGCAGTGCTTATTACCTTGCAAAAGCACTGGTAAACCTGATCGATGTTCTGAGATTCAGGTGGCGATATACTCTTGGCCAGTTTGTTGGTTAGGTTAGAATAGTGGTCCCAGTTGGCCTTGCGGAAGTTCGATCGCTTTACAGGCTTGCTCGGTTTTTGATGAGCAAGTTTGGGTGGACTTATAAGCGAGGGTCGGTGTTGTGACCTTGGGAACTTTCCTAAGATATGTCTGTCAGGTAAACGACTGTCCAAATCGACACTGGCAAATGCAAGATCTGGGTTGGTGTCTGTTTTCCAGCAGCCAGAGTGGAAACTGGCGGCCTCCTTGGGGCTATATAGCAGGGTGAAGTTGTTGGCACTGGCCCAGCCAGCCAGGCATTCACCATCTGGATTGTTATTATCATAACCCCAGTCAACATGGTGGCAGTTGAAGTCGCCAGCATAGAGGCAGGGATGGGGGAATGCTGGAAGATCAGATGCTTGCATCCGTGTTGGAGGGGGTTTGTAGACATTGACTATTTTATAGTTATCAACATCCACGCGCACCCACTCGATCTCCGATGTTGGTGGGGACTGGTCGATTAGGATCCACTTCAGACGCTCATGGACAAACGTAGCAAGACCATGCTTCCTGCTCAAGGAAAACCCAGCTAGATGGTAGCTCGGAAGATCTAACCTTTCTACCGAGGTGCAATGGGTTTCCTGTAAGAGGATGACGAGTGCGTCACACTGTAACGCAAGATGATGCAACACGCTCATCTTGCTTGCAGTGAGGCCTTCGATGTTCAGTTGGAAAATGCTGGGCCTTTGGAACTTGTTGACAGTGCGCCGAAGATGCGCATCGCCCTGTACTGAAAAGAATGTTTGCCACTGCCCAGCTTGAACATCGTTAGGTGTCCCGCCGTTAAGGCAGATTCGGTTTTTGTCAGCCAGATTAAATAGCATAGACAGAGTAACGCTCCGGGCTACGGGAAAGCATCTGCCATCCGAAGCAATGGCATGGTGTAATGGCATATTTATTCTTAAGTGTCGTGTTTTTGATATCGAAGAGGAAATGGTTTGTCTGACTCATTAGATCTAGCGCGCATATTGCTCTTAGACAGAAAATCGTTAGCATGGCGTTTGCATGACCCAAACACATAATGTAAAATCTCGGCCCCAAATTTTTTCATACCGCAAAAGTAAAAATTGAAGTATTTTCCGACTCTTGGTAATAAAAAAGTAGCAGTAATAGTGTTTAAATTTAATCCATTTCTAAACTTATTGTTTACTAGAGTCATATCAAATTTTTGTTATATTCGCGGTATTATGCCGAAGCGTGTATTGAGTGGCGGGGCTCATTTCCCCTGCTTAGCGCCTGGGCAACACAGCTCCCAAGAAACGTCGCAACGGTGGTGAGCCGTTGGCGACACTGTCCGATTTGACCGGCTCGGGAATCAAACCCCAGACTTCTCGTATCGATAGTGTGCGCTTAACAACTGAGCTAACCGGCCGGTCTGATTACTAGAATACTCTTGATAATTTTTTTTGAGCGTGGGAACCGCAGTCCTTGACGTTTTCGCACAATTAGTAATTGAAATTTGGGAAATTGAAAAATTAAAATTTCATCTGCTTGATGCCTTGATCACAAACTGCATATAGCTAACTATTCTTCTTGCAGCACCGTTGACTGGGCTGTTTTTTTAGAAAATCGCTCTGCTAAAAAATAAAATCAAAATTAATTAAATTAAAAGCAGCCTACTTGGTTTGCAATTACAGGCGTACAATGGAAGGTTTCAAAGCGCGCTTCTCAATATGACTGTGACATCAACTTATATGGTCTGTTAGGCAGCAATAGCATTGGCTTATAATTGACCACATCATCATAAATGACATGTCTCATCGCATATCTTTCATGGTAATCAAGTTCAATCTTAGCGATCACTACATGACCGCTGCAAGGGTTCTCGACAATAAGTTTCGACATGAAATGAAGTCTACAAAAACATTTAGACGAGATTTTAACTCTTACGAATTATTTATCACTGACATTGAGCAGTTTGTTAGTCAATATTTGGATGGTTTACTCGAAATTACTAAATGAAATTTTAATCACTTGTTCAATGACTTTACTGAATTTTTCAAGCGAATGATTGACAAACATACACCTCTTTCAGCAATCTCGCAAAAAAGTAAGCAACTTTGCAGCAAACCATGGATTAATGATATTCTCAACTGCTGCGCCATGGAAGCCTCAATTGTGGTGTGGTAGCAGCGTAGGCGCACGCAAGGGGGAGGGGGCATGGTGCCATGATCTCCTTACAAGTACTTAAACTAATAGTGGTTGCACCTTCCTTTGATTTATTTTAGCCTAGCTAATGCTTTTAGACATGGACTACTGAAATATTTTTGCATTTTTTGCAGTGACTGCAGTTACCTGTATGTCCTTTTTCCATAAAAAAAGTCTGCTAAAATGAGTGTTTTTACATGTGAAAATTGTAAAAATTCGTTGGTGGCTAGGGGCTCTGCAACTAGCTAGCCCTCGGTTACGGTTACACAGTCACACATCAAGGATTGTGGCTATGAAAACATTTATTAGATTGGAGTAGCTTCAAAAGTTATGCTATGGGCACATGCAGCTTTTTACTCGAATCCCGTTTTTATGTGAAAAAAATTTTGCAAGCGAAGTAGTCTTAGTAGACAGTTATTTTGACTCTCCAGTTTCCACCTACTATACTTCGCTAAATAAGAGTTTCTCCTCCCCCAAAATTCAAGACTTTGGACATACAAAAGTAAAGCACTTGTTTGGGGGGTGTGGGGGCTTTGCTCGTTGATAAGCGTTTTTAAAAATCCTCGCCGATTTTCTCTCCAGCCGTTTGCATCACTGTATTATGCAAGCAGCCCTACACGGCATTTAATTTTAATCGCCAACACATAGTTTTTCACCTACCAAGCATAAGAGTGATAGAGCTGCACCCAAGATCAATTGATGTTCAAGTCTTCTTTTACTGCGTTTTATAAAAAAATCAAGAACTGAGTTAGCCGATTCACTTACCCAATTGTATATACACTAAGCAGTTTTTAATGAGATGTTAAAACTTAACAGATTTCCCATTTGCCATTAATATATTAATGGAATTAGAATTTCTTGTCCATTATATGTGTTTTTGCAGGGGAATACTTTTATGAAATTAAGTGCTGACTAGCTTGCTAAACGTTTCAAGCTATTAATCAAGACGAAGTAACAATATTAAATTTAGTAAGCGTAAAGTTTCAAATTGGAGCAAAACAAAATTGCTTATCAAGATGAGTGAAGCAAGAAGAGGTTTGGAATACGTTTCATGAAACTCTTACTCAATTAGAAACATCTTTGCCCACACGGCGATGTGCCTAAACATCGGTTCAAGCAATCAATTAATTAATTTTGCTGAATAATTAATTCACCAAAACTTTATCTAGCGATTACTGAGCCGAAGTTTAGTATTTCGTATAAACAATGGCGGCATTGCAGCTGCTCACTTTTATGCGTTCAAAAGCTTTTGAAGATATATTCAAAAAAAACAATTGCCTGGTTTGGCTTGAAACATTGTTTGCAATCACAACGTGTCAATTTTTTAATTTTTTATGAAACGTGGTAGAAGACTTGAACATCAATGTAGGGCTGCTCGCATAATAATCAAGCATTTTGCTTCCGATTTAGTTTCAATAAGCCACAGCTGACCAAGCTGAACCTTGACCTTTACATGGGTATATTTTTCGTCAACAAAAATTTTTTGTGTTTATTTAATCTTTTTTGCGTTTATTTAACACATTTTTTACTGCATATTGATCAAAAAATGAAAATTAAAGTGCAGTCACAGCACTTATTAATTGATTGTTACCGCGCAATTGTATTTCATGTTATGAAACGAAATCAAATACTAAAAGTTGTAACAATTTTTTCACCAATTTTTGGTTAAACTTACGTCGAACAATTTTGAACCTCTTTAAAATAATATCTCACAAAACTTTTATAAAGTTATAGATATTAAGTCGTTTATTATTTACTTTTAGCACTTCTAAAATGTGATGATTACGTCTTTTCGCACATTCTAGTGCAAATTCGTTAATTATGTCCGCTCACAAATCACACCTTTCCACGCCGAATCGTCATAACGTTGAGACATCCCAACGACAAGCTGGTCACGCTGAGTCATCTCACATCGAATCAGTCACGCCAAAAAGTCGCATACTGCCCCAACTAAATGGTGTCAATAAATAAACAATCATTGCGAAAAAACACTTCTGGTATATTGGTAAATAAGATGATTTTCTTTTTCCAGGTACCGGTACCAGAAATAACTCAAAACATTATATATTACTTGTATCTTCTTGCATCGCCGACGCAACATTTTTCCACAAAATTCTTTTTCGTAAAAAAATTTTGTGGCTTCTTTTTGAAGTTTTGCTTGTCTAATTACCTACTCTTCACTTTCAACTCAAAAATTTTTATCTTTGGTTTCATTCATTCAAAATATAATAAATCAAAAAGATGAAGATAGAAAAAATTAAATTTTGAATGTAGTTTTCAATTAAAAATTATGAAAACGGGACAAGCGTTTTTCTTCTATATCAAAAAGTTCTTTGAGGTGGATATGATCATTCTATTTATTTTTTTGGTGTTGTTGAACTTTTATTATTCTAGCTACTTGACTTTTTACAGCATCGGTTTAAACCGACGCAGCAGTATAAGGGCACTGCGTATATGACGTCACAAAACAGTCGCCATGCTTTCTTTTTCATACATTGAAGTGTTTTGAAAGACTTTTAGTACTTTTGCTGAAGGTTTGTGGAAGACAAAAGAGAGAATGGGTCATTATTTAATTAAGATTATCGTTTTACTTGCGGATTTATAGAATCTCGTTTGGTTGCAGAATCGACTGCTTTCTATTAGTAAGGATTTTCCCAATAAAACACTGCAGAACATTATGAGTTGAGGCTTAGCCATATCAGCACATATGCCATATAAAAACACATAGGCCTACAGTTTATGTGGTGCAGTTTTACAAAATGGTACAGTTACATCTTGTAGCTTCTCTTAGAATTAACATTTTTTAAAAGTCTGAAAGCTAAGGTGTAATAATTGATTTGGTGTAATTGCCCATTCAAGAATTTTATTGTGCAGTAGGCTATTTTTTATAGCTTTGTGTTGATAAAAAGGTATTGCTTTATAATGAGCAAGAGAAAGCAAAAAGCTTGTAAAAACGCTAAACAGCGCTCTAAAGATTAATATCCACAAAGCATTGTTGCATTTGGAAAAAACTTTTGACATATGCAGTGATGACATGCTTCAGGACCAAGTGCTATTGGCTTATATACGTACAACCGCCAGACGATCCAGCCCAAGGCAGTGACGTAGATTCAGGCGATGAGGAAACTTCGATCCAAGTAGGCTAAGCCTCCATCACCTGCTTGATCCAGTTACTCTGGAAATAAAAGGTCCAAGTGGATCAGTGATTGTCAGCAACGAAGAGGCGTATTTTAACTGAAATCAGATTTGATGGCTTGAATCACTGGATTGCAAAACAAAAAGAGCGACGTTGCTCTACTGGATACAAGGGTACATCTCTATTCTTTTGCAAAAAATGCAACGTTGGCATGCATCCACAATGTTTCAGAAGTTTTCACACTTTTCCTCAGTAGAAAATGCTGTGCATTGCTTCACAAAAGTTACTAAAACCTTTTAACTGCATGCCATGCCAGATAGTTTTAAAGTTTTTTTTTTGACAATTTCTTTACCATTGTAAAGCGAATGTGTTATACGGTTATCTCAAGTCGTGAACTGTTTAAGTATGTCAGCGCAAGATGTTTTCATCATTTCATGTTTATATATCCTATTGCAATAATTTTCTGTCTTCTCTGTTACTCAAAAAAATTAGTCAGCAGCATGGCCAAGTGGTTCAGAGCGTCGTTGTTACGACAGCCATGATCGCAAGGTTAATGGTTCAACTTCCACCCAAGCCTCGTTGCGTCCTTGGATAAGATGCTTTACGACAGTTATCTCTGCTAGGTGGAATCTAACAAGTCGCAAATTGAAGAAGGCGGAAGCAAAATTTCTACGAAAAACTCGGAAACAAGGGCAATTCCTAAGCAAGTCTGGATTCGTCCTATGCATGGCGCCTCTGTAGCT
Source organism: Trididemnum miniatum (assembly GCA_964006365.1). NCBI lineage: Eukaryota > Metazoa > Chordata > Ascidiacea > Aplousobranchia > Didemnidae > Trididemnum > Trididemnum miniatum. Next base: position 2,837,761 of record OZ023240.1, read on the forward strand.
TTCTTGTGATAGGAGGATAAAAATGAAACAATATTGACTAAAGGCATTTGTCATCAACCAGCATTGTGGTAATGATCATGACAAGAAAAATTATTACTTATCAAGTGCTTTATAGCAGCTTCGAAAATTAACGATAATAAGCAATATCGATGAACATGACGTCATCATAATGACGTCACTATAACGAGGTCACAACTTCATTCAATTTTTACATTAATCTTGCAAGATAAGCACAATAAATCATCAAAAACGCATATTTAGCATGAACTGTAATCGTGTTTTTCACGCCAATCAGTGTGCTTCTGTATTAATCTACATGCACCCTCATGCTGCTATGTCAGTTTAAACCGACGGTGCGTTTTTCTTTAAATAAGCAAAGAATACAAACTTTTATAGAAAACCAAACCTAATTTTGTTGCTTACTACTATGCCTAATTAAACAAATTAACGTTAACTTCCTAAAAAATTCTTCCGTGGGAAGATATGGGTTCAGTAGTTACGCATCTTTTTGCGAAATTAAAAAACAGGAGTCAATAGCTTGTTTGTTCATGCTCAAAATAAGATGCTTGCGGTCGAATGCTTATTTTTCTATATTGAGCCATCAGCAGATTTTAGTATCAAAACAATCGCAGATAAAATCTGAGGGGCCAAACATGTTTTGCCCCCTTGTAGTTTATGCCAGAGGGGGCGATGCTCCTTTGCCTCCAGGAATTGATGTCTATGTTTACTTATCTCTCTTTTAAACTGGACAGTAATCAAATTTAAGTTTTGATACGTAAATACTCAACTTCTTCAAATAAAGAAAGCTTGGGTTAGTAACTAATCATGCTATAACTGACCAGCATACATGGATGCTTAAATCACTGCCTGTTACACAGGCATGCATTGCTGCATTACACCGCATTTTCGCAACTTAAATTAGAAAAGCTTGCATGTACTGTAAGATTGCTAGTTTCATGCCGATATGTGAAAAATTAGTGATCATACTTATTCAGCTGCAAGCTTTTCCAATTTGAGTTGCAGAAATAAGCTAGAATTTAGTCAAAAGAAGCACTTCAGAATGTCCCTTAGAAACTGGATAAACGCATTAAAACAAAAAAACACATTCATTTCTTGATGAGTAAAACATGTAAATTTCAACATTCCTGCTTGAATAAATGAAAAGTTGTCATAAGAAATTTGATATGCCACGGAAACACCTCACCATTGAAGTGTTTAGGCCTAAATAATACTGCTCAAGCAACACATTATGCAGTTTTCATTGCTATGTTTCAGGTTCATCTTTTACAACAATGTGAATGGCATTATACTTGTGCATGACCTTACCAATTCAAAATCACTTCAAAATCTTTCCAAGTGGCTCAATGATGTTTTAAATTCGGAAAATTCTGGTGGCCTTGCATCTGTTAAAGTTGGATCCTCAGGTGGAAACAGGTTTGTATTTTTCTTATTACTGTATTGATAGTTTAAAGGGGAACTGAAGTGCAAAATATTTTTTTTAGTAAAAGTATTACTAAACATGACGAATTCAAAAATGACATTCAAAGTTTTTAACTACTTTTAGTAAACGAAAAATCGGCGTTTAAAACTTACTAGGATTTCTTATAAGTGTACGATTTACGCATTGATGCGTGAAAAAGTTACAGTTGCGATGTTTGACCTTTGGTCAAACAAAGAGATTTCAGTTGTCGCACGCTGCAGTTATGACTTTTTCACGCATCAATGCGTAAAATGTACACTTATGAGAAGTCATATTAAATTTTAAACGCCGATTTTTAGTTAACTAAAAGCATTTAAAAACTTTTAAAGTCATTTTTGAATTCGTCGTGTTTTTTAATACCTCTAGTAAAAAAATATTTTTGCACTTCAGTTCCCCTTTAAAACACTTTGCTACTGTACTAGACTTCCCAAATGATATATGTTGGCTAAACAAACTGTCAATGCCTTGACAACTATGCGGTAGACTTATAAGTGTCTCTTTGTTTCTCATCTTCAATGCTATAAAAAATGCGATCCATAGGTACTTACAAAGGATGACAACACAGTAAAAAAGTATATACAAAAATTGGAGATGGTGCAAGATGACTAACGCTAGTTCTCAAACTTTGTTGAGTGGGCACCCACTTTTTATTACCACGGCTTATGGCGACCCACTTATCCTTATTCAATCAGTGAAACATTAATGGGGAAACACATTTGTTCTTTCAAATTAAATTTTCAATAAGTCTAGTGTGAAGCATAAGCTTGTTTGTTGCTGCTTTCCATAATGGACTTCACATTGATTTCATTTTTTAGTTTTAGACGTAATGAAAGTTCTGGTTTGTTTCGAAATTTCTATGTTCTGTTCACGACCCACCAAGAATCTTTTTATGACCCACCAGTGGGTTGCGACTCATAGTTTGGGAAGCGCTGCTATAACATGAAGACCTAAAAGGAGCTCGACCTTGATTTTGCTTGTTTATTTTTTACGTTTCTGCAAATGCACATCTGTAATTTTGCGTTCTTGTTAACCTTGAGTATAAGTAGTTTACATAAATTAAAGGATGCATGAACATTGTTGCTAATAAACAAAAACATAAATAACACTGGTCAGCATGATTTTTCTTGCATGGAGTTTTTTAACGGATTTGGGGTAATTTGAGGTCGCTGAATCCGAATCTGGCGTTAGTTTTTGCCTATCGCATCACGTTTTTAAATATAAAAGCAACATTTAAAAAAACATTTTTTCCACAATTTTGAACAATTTACGCTGCGTTCATGCACCCATAAATGAGATCATGATTGCAATAAAAGGAACCTACCTCCTTAAGACTGCATTTCTAAGCTCTTATTAAGCTCGCTTCCTCTCTGAAGATTTTTGATCAAAGTATACAAACACCAAATTAAGTGAAATACTTTGAAAAAAAAACGCTATCTAAATCATTAAGCTTATCACAGGTGAAGACAATCAACAGGTGATTTTTCTTTGTTTTGCCTAGGCTATTTTCATAAAATAGAATTCGCAATTTTCATCTTAGAACACACAAACAACATCCAAAACGGTTATTTTATTACTTTAAAACGATTTGCAGTGTGGTATAGATCCTATAAAAACCTTTGCACAAAGAAGCAATCTTGTTAAAACTTGATGAATTTTCGTTTTTTTTTTGCTGATCTCTTGTGAACTGCATGTAGGATACCTTCCATGAAACTCCAGCAGTAGTCTGCCATCATGTTGCTGTTTTGTCAATCGTGGTAACGTTCCTCTATTATTTTGTGATATCCTGATGGAAACGCTCACCCTGTTCCTCTTTTACGGTACCAAGGTTATTGAGAAACTCGCTTAGGTGGCTATGCAAGTAGTGCAATTCAATGCTCATTTTACTGCGTAGTTCTTGCAGGCTGAGAAGAAGCTCTTTTACTATCTCTCTATAATTCTCAGCTTTCTTGCTGTTTAGGGAAGTTATGAATCACATCAGCAAATGCATTCCAAGCTCGAGGCTCAATGGTGGTCATTGCAGTCTTAAAGTGATGGTACTTAAGCAACGTTCTGATCTGAGGCCCATCAAGTACCCCTGCTTTATTCTTATCATAGTTTAGGCCAGGAAAGGTGGAGCATACGCCGCCAAAACAGTCTCTCAAACGACCAAGTGCTCTGACAAACTGCTTCATTAGTCCAAGTTTGATATGCAATGGTGATTGTATAATGTTTTTCTGATCAATCAGAGGGATGTGTTTATTTTTTTCTCCTGGTTTCATAGTATTTCTTGAAGGCCATTGTTTCCTTACCCAATGCACTTTGTATGCTCCACTATCCCAGTAGCATGAAAAAAACAGATATTTGGTGTAACCACCTCGTTGTCCCAATAGAAAATTCACCATTTTCAAATCCACGCAGATTAGCCACTGATGATTGCAGTATTTCAGTTTTTCAAGCACAGCCTTGATATTTGAATAGTTCTCCTTTAGAACAACAGAATGCCCTACAGAGATGGATCTATGTTGGTACCCAGTGTGGAGTAAAACACACTTTAAACTTGTCTTCTATTGATGGAAATTATCCAATTGCTTGAATAATATGCAGGCAAGCCCACAGCAACAGGGATGGCAATCGCATCGAATCGAATGTTTTTTTTTTCAAAAATATCATATCCAAGAATTGCATCGATGCACATAAAAGAAATCACACCAGTGATCGCATTAATGATGAAAAAAATCAGCGATTTTTGTAGGTGGCAAAATGCTTTCAATTGTTCTCACTTTCCAGCTCCATTTCTTTAAAAGAGTGAAGTAAGCATTTTGTCATTTTGTGGCAGTGAAATTTAATCGACTTCATGACTAAAACGGGCTGTCCATCAAACAAACTACTTTGTTTTAAAACATGGCGGCGTCCTGTGGCTTCTGGCAAAAGAATTTTCATGCCTTTGATATTTTGCTGAATTAGTTTCATTACGATAGCGATTTTCATTTTACGCCTTTGATATTGCTTTGATTTTAATTGTGGGTAGATTTAATGCGAACTAGTGCTTTTGAAGTGCAAACTCACGCAGCGCGAAGAGATGGAAAGAAAGCCAGCAGAGCTAATAATCACAGCTGTTGTGATTTTTTTTGAAATCCATTTTCCAACATATAATGCACAAAAGCTTCGTTGAGATCGCATATTTCAGGGGTGAGCAAACTTTTCACACGAAGAGCCGCATTGCAAAAAATTTTGAAACTGAGGGCCGCACTGATTGGTAGAGCAAAATAAAAAGGGTCGTCATGACCGCAGATGTCCTAATTTCCACTCTAAATCAGGTAAAAAGCAAAAAAAGGTCCTCACGTCCGCGCAGATGTTCTACTTTCCACTCTAAATCAAGTGAAGAGCAAAGAAAAGTCCTCACGTCCGCGTAGATGCCCTAATTTTCTCTCAAACGTCCACAAATGTCCTAATATTCCACTCAATATCAGTAAGGTAGAGTCTGACTAAGGACTACGAAGCAAGGTTTATATTTGTGTAAGTGCCCGCGGGCCGTAGTTTGCCCACCCCTGGCATAGTTGATAGCTATTCACTGTAGACATGAGCAAGTGACTTATTTCAAATTTTTGGAGATTTTGCTATCTGCAGTCTGCACATTTACAGAAATGTGTCAACTAAGCTAAGAATTTTCTCCATCAGAATTGGGTTTTAGACTTGGATAAAATTTGAAAAAATTATTCTCAAAGCGTAAACAAATAAAACGATGGGGTTAGCGTCAATTTTGTAGGCAAGCAGTAGTCCTTAAAATAAGTCGTGGTTCAGCAAAATGATCAGTTAAAATGAAAAAAAACATTTCCCTACATCAGCTTACTTACAATGCACAATTTTCACATAGCTTGGAAGGTTTGCTATGCGTCGCGGATACCGCGCTCTTATTCTAGGTAGGTAGGGTCCCTGGCGGCTTTTATCGAATAGGTTAGTGTTAGTGGACACAGACAAGGGCCTCACCAAGATTGCTCGAATAGCACTGCAGTTGCCATTGACACAAGTTTCTGTCAAGAGCATCTTTTCGAGCTTGAAATATGTGCTGAATGATTTAAGGATGCGTTTTGGGAATGATGTAGTTGATGCCTTTCTGGTTCTTGGTGCTAATAATTAAGATAGAAGAACTTGCGTTTTCTGCATGTAGCGTACCCTTTATGTTTTACGTTATTACACAAAACTTGTGGGATGATACTGACCGTTTGTAAAAAAATTTCGTCACATTTGTGCAAAAACTGTGTCAGTCATTTATTTGTAGTTTGAAAAAAATGCAAAAACATGATTGTGATTGTTTGTATTACTATGTACTATTGTGACACAACAAAATAACAATAGGCGAAAGACTGAATGGTTTCATCGCATCCATTGTGTTATTTTGTGATTTATTGTCAATTCAATGCGCTGACTACGCTGCATAGAAAGTGGAGCATAACTGGCGAAAATGTCGATATATTTTTCCAAAAGGTGTGTTAGGCGTTAGCGCTGACCCAGCAAAACAACTTGGTGCTAAAAACTCAATTTCACCAAAAAATGACTCAGGCAGTTTTTGCACTAACATGACGATGCGTAAAATATGAGAGTTCAAAACTGCTCAAAAATTTGAAATAATCAAAAATCGCACAAATAATTGCAAATGCCAACACAAAAAATCGCATCAAAAAAATTTAGATAATCGCCACAAAAATCGCATTCACAGTTTAACCACTTGTGTACGGATGACGTATATATACGCGCATGTAAACTTTTGCCAAAAGACCGATGGCTATATATACGCAATTTTCGTTTTGCCGAAAAGACGAATGACGTTTATATACGCTAAGATTGCCTTTTTTTCTTTTGTTGTCTCTCTGTCTCAGCTGGTTGTTTTGGCGCAAAATCTGCGTAGTCGCGTGTTGTTTCGTAGTTTTATTCGAAGCTTGGTTGTGTGAGGTGAGGCAGTTCTAGATATTTTATTACAAATGTTGAAATAAAATTGAGATATTTTTATTACTTTGTCTTAAAAAAGTTCAGAGCATTTTCTTTAATAAATAGCAGTCGTACACAGATTATTCTGAGAAATGTAAAGCGTGTTATGCAAGTTGTTTCTTATGCTTATGAAATGTTATGCGAGTTGTTTCTTATGAATTATCCCGCCTGGAAAGCATGCGCGATAAAAAGAAATGCCGTATGCAAGTGGTTAAGTGAAGTATCACATCGCACATCTCATCGCAGTTTGACAGTCATTACAAATATCGCAGAACCCCTTTGATGCGATGCGATCGCTATCCCTGCACAGCAAAAAAAAGCCCTGCACCATCTGTGTGGTATACAAGCTGGCCATCAGAGTGGAAATGCTCCTTCAATTTCTCCTCTCAGTTGCGATAAAATGAAACGCTTGATCCGGTTTTCAGAAGATGCTTTTCCTATAGTCTGTAAGCCAGCAGTTCAGCAGATTGCTTAGTAAGATATCAACGTCTTTACTTCTTATCCTGTGGTGGTCAAGTGTCAAGAAACTTTACTTGTCTGACTGACTGTGTGTTCACCCTACTTAAGTAGCTTTTGTGAAAGAGGGTAGGCTCGAAAACTCTCCTCGTAAACATCTGAAGTATTTATGTATGGATATATACAGTAGGTTTTTATACCGAAAGGATGTTTGGGCTTTCAAAACAAAAGCATCAGTTTTGTTTGTTTTATGGCACTATAACAGATATTACGGCTCTTTGTTTACGTTTCGCTAACGTGCTTAAAAAGTGTGCACTGGTAACAAATTTTGTGCAAGATTATGAGGCGTCAAACTAGTGAGTGAAAGAACAACTTTTGTGTAATTTGTGTATATGAAACATGCAGGTTGCAAAAAAACGTGATGTGATACAGTAAATCCTAGTTCAGATGTGAATTCAGCACTCCCGAATTGCCCTAAATCAGTTTTCAAAGTCCATGCTAGAAAAAAAAATTTTTTTTTTGTTGACCAGTGTAATAATTTTGATTAACTTAAGAAGCATTCACCAAAAATGTCTTTATTAAAGGTCATTCCATGCCATTTCACCAGGCTGACAACCCAACCGCTTCAATTTTTCTTAAATTTGGAAGGTAGTTTCTACATTTATTCTTGATCATGAAACTGACAAAAATTTTTTGACATCTTGTTTAGCTTGGCCACAGCGTCATTTTGAAAACGGGTGCCTTATGCAAAATCGATGGCCAAAATGCTACTTTTTCAGAGCATCAAAATTGTTGTTTTTCTTTATTCTGAGCCAATTTATATACAATTAAATCTAGTGAGAGTGTTTTGGAGGATAATTTGGGGTGCTAAATCCAAATTTGGCATTGTTTTTCGGCCAATGTGCATACTTTTTGAGCTATTGTCCTTTCTTTTTGAAAAATTAGGTCGCGTCAAGTGCCTTTTTTCAACTTTTAATAAAAACGTTTTGGCAATACAGTAGAAACTTGAAAATAGGTACAAATGTGGTTCAGGTGTACCTTCACATAATGTCCAAAAATCAAAGACGTGATATTTTTATGAGTAAAATAACAAGTATTTGAATTTCAGTAAAAAAACGTCATGCAAATTTCGCTATTATCTATACCAGGAGTGTCCAACCTTTTTAGCCAAAGGGCCACATGCAATTTATGAATGATTGCGCGGACCACCGGGAGTGTTTATTTCTAAGACGCTACTAAAACTCAAATCTTAGAAATGTGTATTTTTACAATTTTAAGAACAATAAACATACCAACAGTAAATTCAACAAAGTTTTTGCTACATGTCGACATTTTACTACAAGTTTGGCACTTTTTTTCTAACACGATTGGCAATATTTGGCAAGATCGAACGATTTTTTTCGCGACTAAGTCGATTTCCGACCAAAAAATTCAAGATTTTTATGTCTCAGACTGAGGCGCACCCAGGATTTGGCAAAGAGGGGGGCACAACCGAGGCAGGCAAGGGGGAGCGGTTTTCACATAAAAAAACACTCATTTTAGCACACTTTTTGAACGTAAAAGGGCATGCAGTGAGTGCAGTTACTCGTGACAATACAAAAATATTTTCGCAGCTTACGGCATATCTAAAAGCAGAAGCATGGCCAAAATAAGTGAAAGGAGACTGCGACCATTATCAGTTTGAGAAATTATAGACTGAAAGTTAGGTTTTGGCACCTTATTACAGAGCCAAAGGGGGGGGGGGGCATGGCACTGTGCTCCCCCCCTTGCGCCTATAATATAAATTCGGATCGCGATCAAATCAAAATCAAATCTTTGTTATGCTTGTGGTATTACATCGAAGCGTGTGACGAATCGCCGGATCCATCTCCGCGGCTAAGCGCCTGGACTACACAGCTCCGAAGAAACGTCGTAGCGTTGGCAGCACTGTGTCGATTTGACCGAGCCAGGATTTGAAGCCTAGATCTCCTGCACCGATAGTGTGCGCGTTAAGCAGTTGAGTTAATGGCGGGTCCAACCTAGTTTATTACTGACTATGTTTGAAGCATGAACACAATTGTGTGGAAAGGATGTGAACGTAACAATATCGAAAATGTGATGCGAAACAATTCCCATTGTGATGCAATAAAATTAACTTGCAAGAAGGCAAACATTAAATAACTATTTCTTGGAATGTAAGCTCACCATAAATTACGTAGCAATTAAGTTAATAATATTGGTAATTTCGGAAAAGTCTCGCGGGCCACTCAAAACCTTTTCACGGGCCACATGTGGCCCCGCAGGCCACGGGTTGGACACCCCTGATCTATACCATGATATGCACTGTCATAAATCTGAAACTGTTTTAAGTGCTCGAAATGGTTTGCAAGTGAAGACTGTAGATCTTAGTTACTTCATTAGTTGACTTTACAAGTAATTGACCAGCTAGTATGGAATTACTTCATTAGTTGACTTTACAAGTAATTGACCAGCTAGTACCAGTACCTGCGTTATACTAGTATTGCAGTACTATTAGCAAAAATTTAGCTTTACTTTACTTGATTAGAATGTGCACCCTTCTTGTTTGCTGTTTCATAGGTCTTGTTTCCATATCACACTTTAGTACCTTAGGTTGTTAAAAATAACTATTCGTTTAAACAATGAGTAACAGAAAGTTTTGCTGCAACCCTTGTCAACTGAATCAGCACTCTTGTAAAAGAAGCAAGAGCATGAAAAAAATTACGGATGAACTGGCTGATGTGTTCCTAAAGAATAATATTGATGCTGTTGCTGGAAATTTGTTATGTAGCACCTGTTATATCAAGGCCATGAAAATGAAAAATACTTTGATGGAAAGCAGTGATCATTCAGCTTCTTCAGATGAACTTTCTGTTCTTTCAAATAATTTTTCTAAAAGCAAAGCAATTGAAGAGGCCAAAGCACAAATTTCAGACAACTTTCCAGACATATCTCCAGTAAAATTTCATAGTATTTCTCAAACAAGATCATCATCTGGACTATACGCAGCCAAAAGAAAATTGAGTCTAGTAGATGGTAAAAGCGAAGAAACAAAGTCTTCAAAAAATTTTTGAACTGATTTTTAACGTTGAACCAAGAAAACTTGAGGAAAATATTAAGTCAAAGGAAGGAAGAAACAGTGAAGAGTTGGACAGTTTAATTAGTTTAATAGAAGAAAAGCTACAGAAGTACACTACAAAAAAAGACAAAATAAAACTATTAACAATAAGTCCAGTTTCATAGTCTCATTCAGAAATAAGCAAAACCTTTGGTGTCTTCGACTATGTAGCTAAGATGGCAATTAAACTACGAAAATTGGATGGAATTTTGGCAGAGCCAAAACTGAAAAGAGGACGCCCCTTATCACCTGCAACAATTAATGCAGTAACATCTTTCTGTTTGGATGACAGCAACAGTTTGTGAGAGTTTTGCCTGGAAAGACTCATTTTGTTAGTGTCGGTTATAAGCTGCATGAATAACAGTATTTAATTCTGTGCAATCTTGTTGAATTGTACGCTACTTTTACTGAAAGATATCCCAATATTAAAACAGGTTTTTCTTCCTTCGCATCGTTGCGACCTAAGCATTGCATTACAGTAGGAGCATCAGATAGTCATTCTATTTGTGTTTGCGCAATCCATCAAAATGCCCAACTGCAGGTAAATGCTTTGGAGTTAGGAAAGGACATCCACGAGCTCATTGATTTAATGGTCTGGGACAGACAAAACAAAAATTGTATGATGCAGTCCTGTTAAACGCTCTCAAATCTTACCTCAATCAATTTTTATGAGCTAATTTATTGAAGATAATGTTGGCACTGAAGGTACGTGTACAGATGAAGAAATAAACTCGTACTTTAATGAAACTGAAGTGAAATTTCTGCAGTAGATCACTACTGATCGCACCGAACTTTCTGAACAATCCAGTACCTTGGAGAATTTTATTAACAAATTATCATCTAAATTATATGCATTAAAAAGCCATTCATTTATTACCAAAGCCCAAAACAAACACCTTCAAACGCTTGAAGAAAACTTGCAATCAAATGAGGCCATTGCTATGCTGGACTTTTTTGAAAATTATGGATTTGTTGTTCAGGATGAAGTCCAAGGCTTTCATTGGCATAAAAATCAGTGTTCTCTTCATCCTCTTGCTAGATGAAAATTATGGATTTGTTGTTCAAAATGAAGTCCAAGGCTTTCATTGGAATAAAAATCAGTGTTCTCTTCATCCTTATGCCATATATTGGAATAATGGCGATGAAATAAAGGAAAAATCAATCTGTGGTATTTCTGATGATTTGATTCATGATGTTGATTTTGTTTATGAAGTGACTAGGCTAATGTGTGAAAAATTGGACCAAATAACTAACAAAAGTGTCAACAAAATTTTTTATTTTTCTAATGGATGCGCAGCCCAATAAAAAACTGCAAGAACTTTTTGAATTTAGCAAATCACAAATCAAATTTTGTAATAGAAGCAATCTAGTCATTCTTTGCAGCTTCGCATGGCAAAAACAGCTGTGATGGATATGGTGTGATTAAAAAGAGCAGTGCAGCGAGCGTGTTTGCATAGACCACAACATCTTATTCTTGGTGCTTTAACAGCCTTTCAATTTTGTACTAAAAGTGTTAAAAAGGTAGATTTTGAATTTATAGGTTCTTCTAAACTTCGAGAACTCAGAAAAAGTGCATCTGTACATTATCAAAGAGCATCAACCATACCAGGAACACGAAGATATCATCACTTTCAGCCATTGCATGATTCCATGCAAACACTAATTTGCAAAAGAATTTCCAGTTTGCAAAAGAATTTCCAGTGATGGTTGTGCTGCAATAAAATTTTTATTTAATCCTAATATTTTTTTCCAACATGTCGATACTTCAGTAAATTCCGCTTTTTGGCGAATTTCGCTGATTTTGTTGCCAAAAAAGTCATTTTCATGAATCGTCTAAATCGGTTGAGACAATTTAAAGGGGGTACGGGAGGGAATTGGGTTGTGTATATAAAACCAATCGATAATTTGTTCAGGTTGTTTATATAAAACTAATTGATAATTTGTTCAGGTTGTTTATATAAAACTAATCGATAATTTGTAATCGCTTTTGCCTTTTGCTATTTTGATCTAATGGTAGAGTCAGAGTGTAAAGGCATATTTTTTCTTAAAAGTGTTGTGTAAATTTTGATATGGAAGAGGGAAATGATTTGTCTGACTCATTAGATCCAGCACGCATATTGCTCTTAGACAGAAATTCATTGGCAATGCGTTTGCATCACCCAAACACAATTGTAGGGATGTGCCGGATAGCAAATTTGCTGGATAGCTCGGATACCGAATATTTGGCAAATCTGACCTTGCCGGATATCTGGTATCTGGCCGGATATTTGGTACGTCACTATCCGGCCAGATACTGGATAGTAGCACTAAGCCAAAATTAATATTTGGTGGTTTTTGTACTCGCTATCATCTTGCTTGACTAGTGAAGTAGCAAGCCATGAAACTAGTTGCATGAGATCATGTGACACACAGGAAACTTCCAGAAGTATTGCATCATTAAAAATGGACTTTATTATTCCATCTAAGTTGGCCAAATCTAAGCAGCAGGAGCTCAGTTGATAAAATGAGCATCTTACTGATTGCGTTTGAATCAACTCAAATCCACGACACTACGTTTGTGTAGCAACATGTTTTCAACTCTGGGCTTTATTTTTTGGTAAAGAAGAATTGTGTTAAAAGTGGATTTTGGTCAAGAGTGTGCCGAAATTGGGACGCCAAGTCGGTCGGCTGCCATAGGCATCTATGTGGAGCAGGAGCAGTGCTCTTCGGGGCTAATGCTGAATGGAGCGGCATATGTCTGTCCTCTGGGGGTTTTTCATTATTATATCAAAAGTTGACTGCATGCACATTGCACAGTAGTTAAAACAGTTCCAAAATGTAACAGCGCAAAATCTCAGCATTGTTTTGACGAAATTTTGCGCTCATGCTATGTATAAAGCGAGAAGAAAACCCTATTTAAACATGTGACCAGCGTCAGAGGCGTGATTTCACAAGTAAAGCAATCAAGTTAACAATTGTCACACATTTTTGATTTTTGCGGTTTTGCGCTTGTGAGCAATAGTTTGTGATACCCATCAAAAAGCAAACTTCAAAAAAGATCAAAGCTTCATTATACTCGCGGTATTACGTCGAAGCATGTAACGAGTGGCGGAGCCCATCTCTGCACCCTTGCAACACAAATTTCGAATTCCGAAAAAAAAAAACGTTACGACGGTGGTGAGCCTCCCACACTGATAGTGACGTCTTTAACCACTACGCTCAGCGGTTGGTACAAGGCAAGTTTAAATTTAAATTTCCGCATGTTTTGCGCATCATCAAAGCTACTAAAAAACGCATAGTTCCATTTGTAGTTACTCTACCACAAAATTACTGCAAAAAATCGATCCTGCGGTGAATTTGTAATGGTGGGTAGATAACATCAAACTTTAATACAAACAGCAGATTGATGAACTAAGGATGTTGAATTAAAGACTACAACTTAGCCTACATAACATCACAAAACTGCATAACATTCAAAAGCAGAAACACATCTGTTACAATGCTAATGGTACCTTAAAACGTTTTTTGAATGTAGAAAACGAAGTTTTCGTAAAAATTCTCTCTCCCTGCTGTTTGCTTTCGAGAAAGCATTGGCGCCTATGTCCGCCGCTCATTGTATTTTTTTTTTCATTTTGAGCAAAAGACGAACATGCCAGTTATAGGACAGAAGACAGGCTTTTAAATGTAAATTATTTGCATGGTATTTACGGATGAAACAACGATAGTGGTCAGTCTCAGTTTGAAGCCAATTGATTACTGCCTTACTGCTACACCATCGAAGTGGCTTTCCTCATGACAAAACTCAGAGCGCCAAACGAAAAAAAAACTTGTTAATTAAATTTAAATTCGTTTGATATTAAAAATTACCACCGTAGTCTAAGGTTTGGCCTCGGTTTTGCTTTTTGTAGAGAGCCTAAACAAAATTTTCATTTGCATTTCAAACTTGCACCAAATTTTTTCACATAAATCGGAAAAGGTAAATTTTATTTTTATCCAGTCTGCTCTTCACGATTTCCCTGAACTTTAGAAATATCCGGTCGATAAAGAAGCACTATCCGGATACCGGATACCTCAAAAAGCGCCAAATAGTGCCGGATACCGGATATATATCCGATATTCGGCACATCCTGCACAATAGTGTAAAATCTCTGCCCCAAATTTTCTGATACTGCAAAAATTGAATTATATTGTGACTCTAGGTAATAAAGCAGTAGCCTGGCGGTAGTGTTTAAATTTAATCCATTTCTAAACTTTTGGATAACTAGAGTACTCTTAATCTTTTTTTTTTCAAGCATGCAAACTGCAGTCCTGGACATTTTCGTACAATTGTTAATTGAAATTTGGGAAATTGAAAAATTAAGAGTTTTAACTGCTTGATGCCTTGATCACAAACTGGACATAACTATTCATTTTGCAGCGCCTTTACTGGGCTGGTTTGTAGAAAATCGCTCTGCTAACAAAATAAAGTCAAAATTAATTACACTAATACTTAGTACCTGTAGCGATATAACTGTTTTTTTTATGGTTTTGTTTTAAATGCTTTGTCCACAAAAAGAGTCTAGACCGATTTGTTGTTTTTCGAAGTTTTATTCGTGGAATTGTTTTGTTAGGTTACATTATGAAGTCATAATTGTCTACTGACGTAATTGTTTCGTAAATATTCTGGACAGTTTTCTCCGTTACGTAATTTCACCGAGTCAAAATTTGTGCTTGTGATGTCACAATTGTGTTTACTGCGGTTGCGGTTTGGTGTGAATTTTTGCATGTCATATGATTTCTCTTGACGTCACAATCGTGTTTACCGCGGTTTGGTGTGAGTTTTGCATGTCACGTAATTTCTCTTTTTTGTTTCTTTTTGAGAATGCTGCAGAACATTCTCGAGCTTGAATTTAGAGTATAAATAGGCCTGAATTTTCGAGCGTAATTCATTCGAGTGTAGATTTAGTGTGCGTAGAGTAAGTAATATTGTTGTATGCTGAAGCATATAGCCCTTGTTGTGTGGTGTTACTGAAGTGAGCAGTGGTGCTTGTGTTTATTGAAAAGTAGTGCAGTGAGTGCTGTAGCTAAGTGAGTTAAGTTGGGTCGATTATTATATTCGTTTGGTGAAGAAAGTCTTGGTTTTATTGTGAGGTCAGATCTAAGAACGAATTAATTCCTACGGTTTGTCATACAATTCTTATCAATCGTCTTGTTAGCGAAGTAATATCATTTCCTATTTCGCGACAGTAGCCTACTTTGTTTGCAATCATAGGCATACCATTTAGGATTCCTAAGTGCGCTTCTCAATATGACTGTGACACAAACTTTTCGGCAGCAATGGTGTTGGTTTAAACATTCTCAACCACTGCGCCATATCAGCCTCAATTGTGGTGTGGTAACAGCATAGGCACACGCTGGAGAAGAGGGCACGTTGCCATGGACCCCCTCTTGGCCCTGTAATAAGCTGCTAAAACGTAACTGTCAGTCTAAAATTACTCATGTTAATAGTGGTTGCAACCTCCTTTCATTATTTTAGCCCAGTTCCTGCTTTTGCCTATGGATTACTGAAATATTTTCGCATTTTCTATAGTGACTGCACCAGGATATGGAAGTGGTATATTTGCAAACAGCTTCTGCTTCCACACCTATTGCTTCCGCTTCCAAACAGATTGACCGAAATTTTGTTAGTAAAATACGACCAGTGCGTTGGTAGCCGATAGCGTAAACGGCAACTTTTTTTTTCAACACGCCAAAAGCTCTTGGTCAAACTTTAGCAAGCATGTTTTTAAAGATAATTAATTAATTTGCAAAAAGCAAACAAAAGTGTAAAGGAATGATTGAGTCACATTCCTGGGAGTCTTTTACTGCAACTTTGCTACGAAACTTACTCCCTTCATTAAAAAATTGTATACACAGCACTCAGTGGCGTAGCAAAAAATTTTGAAAGGGAGGCATAATTTCCACAGTTTTTTCAAATGCATTTTTTTTCGGCAGAACTAATTTGAAGCTGATTGAGAACTAGTATCGGTAGTCTGCCATTGGCATACTTTCTCTGAAACATGATTATGCAAGTCCTAAAAAGCCTATAACATGTCTAAAATAGATACTAAACTGAAACTTCTACTCTAGGTTGAATTAAAGACGTTGTCCACAGCCAGCAAAGTTTACCTACCTACAATACTGCTAGACCTACCAGCCAGTTTCTCAATTAACGCACGTAATTTGTCACAAAAGTAGAACTTGGGTCTACTTGAAACGACATGAAAATTGATGGAGCGTTTTGTCATGCGTTGGAAAAAACGCACTGACGGATACTGTAGATATCAAAAAACGCGTAAAAATGGATACTGTGTAAATTGACCTTGGGTCATTGAGCGGGACAGACTAAAATCGTTGATGTTCCTATCACAAGCTCGAATGAATGCTGACATATCATTGTGGCAGTGTTATTGCTGATTTTCAGTCTATCCATGACTGAGATAACATGGGAATTATTAGTTACACTGTTAGGTGCTTGCAACGTGATAGTCTCTCTTCTTAAACTTAAGCTCATCCAGGCTCATGCGGTACTCATCAGACCCAAAGCTAGTTTCAGCAACAGAATCTGCTGACATCCCTGAAGCTGAAACATTTGCTCCCCTCCACCTTGCTGTGGATGCTGTTGCCACCTTGCTATCTCCATACAACTTGCCTTTTCACACTTTGCACAAAAACTTTATCCATCCCACTCATGCTCGATTTCCTTTCACCTCTTTGATATTCATAAAAAGCAATATTTTTTTTTTCATCAGATAGAATTCTACTCAACTGAATGCACGAAATAGCATCAGGAGCGCAAATGTCCCACGGCTTCTCTAAGCTATTTCATAAGCTTTGTCATCTCTCACCAAGATCAGAAGGTCGGCCGCTGCTCTTCTTTAAATTCATGCAACTTTTCTACACTTTCTTTAACTTAGTTACGGCCCTATGCTTAATGATTGTTTTGATTCCGCCCAGTGACCAAGGTGGTAGCACTTGCTTTACTACCGAGGAAATAGCAGCATTGCTAGAAACATTTTGTGGTGATAACTCTTTGACATGCAACATATTGTCAAGTTAGTGCAAAGGTGTGCAGCCTGCGGCCGTATGGCAGCATGCGGCCGCCAGTGAAATTTTGTGCAGCTGAGGTATACGTTCCAAAATTCACGTTGTAGCAGCAGATGCTGATGTATATTAGCGCAAAACAGAAAAAGCAAAAACCTATTTGTCGACAGGGTGCATGAGAACTTAATTTGAGAAGTCTGGCAGAAGGGTGAAAATGCATCAGAGTAAATTATCTTCAGATTAAACTTATCCACGGTTTATCTTTGGATTAGCCTTAATTTGGTCTGCACCAAGCGAGATTAAGTTCAACAGCGAGCTAAACTGGGGATTAAATAGGTTAAAATTTAATCCGTGATTTTTGGTGCATTAAACTGTGGATTTCTTTTACGCAATTGTAAGCAGTTACGTGCGACCCTGTGTTATGCTGACTTGCATTAGCCTCCTTCAAGACTATGGTCATACAAGGAAACAAATTAAGTCAATTCATCAGTGATGTCGTAACAATCCTGCGTAGTGCTTTCCACTCATGTTGTATTGGACAGGTACCAGCAAATCTTTTTAACGCAATGCAATGAAACTGCAGTCTCTAAATTGCTCTTTGATTAGTTGATCTTTGCAAGGTTTTTTGTCATTTGGCGAGTACCGAACCCGGTTACTAGACTGCAGTTTGGAATCTGAATTAAGGCTAATTGATGGTATCTAACAAGACACCCAATTTTGCAAGCTCATCTGGTTATATGCCAAACCAAGAAAGTCATTAATGCAGGGATGGGGAATTGGTAAAGCACAGCGGGCCACATAAATTGCATAATATTTTCAGCGGGCCACATTTACTTTTAATTGCTAAATTTCGCTTTAAAAGGGCACAATATTTTGTCACAAATTTAACAACATTCATGCTGAGCTGTTTTTACCGTAAAATCAGAGGCTTTTGCGCGTTTCGTATGCTACTAATATAGCATCTAGTTGAATGTGATGCAGTTTTTAAAAAATCTTAATGTTTTATATTCCACCATTTTGTCATACACTTAACAATTAAAGTTCTGACATGGGCCACATTCAAAACTTAAGTGGGTCGCAAACTATTTAAAACGCAAACTATTACAATTACATTGCAAACTATGTAATGAATAAAATTCTTTTTTGCCGTTATTTTACATTACGCTTTTCAACTAAGGTTTTAAAACGAATAAGTTTAAGTTCAGATTAGGCTAAACGCAACACATAAGTTTAACGCAACACATAAGTAAAAATTATTAGCGGAAAAGTTGCACGCTCCTGCATTAGTGCAAAAACTGCGTAAGTCATTTTTTGGCAAAATAGAGTTTTTAGCACCAAGTTGCTTCGCTGGGTCAGCGCTAAAAACTGACACATTTTTTGGAAAAATGTATATATCTACGTTTTCATGAGTTATGCTCCAGTTTCTCAATTGTGTAAGTCAGGGCATCGAATTGTCAATTATGAAATCATATTAACGCATTGTATAGTAATTGTGATGTCAATTTCCTGCACAGAAAGCTCGATAGAAACCAGAGCAGAACAGTAGCATTAAAATCACAGTTAAAACTTATAAACACAACAGTCCGTTTCGTCGGCTACGACTCATCAGGTGTCACAGATTCTGTAGAATGAATAAATAAATAAATTAACTGTTCCATAAAATTTAAGACCAATGAAAGTAAATCGTTCCATAAAATTTCCTTGCAGAGTGATTTAGCCGCCATTGCTTTACTGCAGCAACTGATTGGTAGAAGGACAGCTGAAGGTGAGATTGTGTGAAGTCTTGGCAGCAAGTCAATCAGCGTACTGCCTACAGGCTTGATGTTTTTCAGCTTGTATTTGTTCTTGTGCCGGCATGTTGCTGTGATTTTTGATCGGCTATTCAATGCTGTAGAAGGGTCGGCATAGAGGATTGCAAGCTCCTCAGATAAACAGAGGCTGCAATTTCGAGACCCGAGTTGGTAAGCATGTGCTCGATTGACCACGTGATAGTGGAATTGATGTTCGAATCCTTGGTGTTCCATACTACTTTAAGGAGTTCTGTTGCGTTTCTTCTTTCACGGTTCTTGAACGAACTGCAATGGCCGATTTACTTTCATTTGGTCTTAAATTTTATGGAACAATTAATCTATTAATTTATTCATTCCGCATAATCTGTGACACCTGATGAGTCGTAGCCAACGAAACGGACTGTTGTTTTTATAAGTTTTAACTGTGATTTTAAAGCTAACACATTGTATACGATAAAACCATTTAGTCTTTCGTCTTTGTTATTTTGCTTGTGACGCAATAGTAGATGCGTGCAATCTTATGCTTTTTGTGTTTTTTTCATAACACAAAAAAGTGACTCACGCAGGTTTTGCCCTAACGTGACGATATGACGAAGCACTCGGCCCAAAGTTGAAAGTGTGCTGCCGTTTATCCAGGAAGATGTCGGACCAATTAAATAGTATTCACTGGTCGCTAGAGTTTTTACTTTTTTAGCAGGAGGCTCACTCATCTTTATTAATATACTGTAGTTTGGCTGAAGTAACTTGCTACTTGAAAATACAACGATAAGTTATAATGCAGGCGTATACAAGCTAAAAAGTAACAAATGCACAAAAATGTTTCTCAATATCGGTAGATCTTTTTCTTTAACATTTAGATCACAAACTCGGTGCTCTTAAACTTCATTATACTCGCCGTATTACGCTGAAGTGTGTAAGGAGTTGCGGGACCCATCTCTGCAGCTTGGCGCCAGGGCAACACAGCTCCGAAGAAACGTCGCAACGGTGACGAGTTGTTGGCGACACTGTGCCGATTTGACCGGCCCGGGAATCAAACCCCAGACCTCCCAAACCAATAGCGTGCATTTAGCAACTGAGCTAACGGCCGGTACGACTTATAATATCATCGAATTGATTCAACATTGGCAATAACAGTTTGATTTTTCACGTTAATCCAAAAGATTCTGCATAATTAACCATCCAAGCTAGCTGCTTTATCCAATATCCATGCCATGACTGCAACTTACTAATATAAAACTAAGTACGGTCTACTTCAGCTTCCAAACTGTTCAGCACAGCTGCTTGTGCAAAACTGTCAGTATCAACTGAAAATCGGTTGTTATATCTAAAGTCCATATACAAAGTTATACGGACTTGGGATATATCAATGTGAAAGAAATGAGCTGCAAACTCCCTAGTAATTGAAACTTTACTTCTTTTTCATTACCGTGCATCAGAAATGTCTGGAGTCGCTTTTTTGAGACTCTGACTCCAATCCTGCTCCAAAATTACAGAATCCTACTCCAATCCTGCTCCGGTTTACGTCAAAAATCAAAACTCCAACTCCTGTTTTCACTCCTGTTACTCGAAGAATTTTTGCAAACTTTGCAATCACAATGTTATTCAAACTTTGGGCCTATGTTAAATTTCATGCAAGTGAGATTACTGGTGTTTAGAGACTGTGCACGAACCGATGCCTCACAGCGAGCATAACTTTTGACAATGTTCAGTGTACATTACAATAATAACTTAAAGAAATGGTTACTCCGGCTCCAACTCCTCCAGTTTTGACGTTAAACTTAACTCCGAGTCCAATCTGGCTCCGGAGAAATTTGCTTGAACTCCGGCTCCGGCTCCTGAACATCTCTGCCGTGTGTCAAAGATGGTGAGCAGGACCACTCGATATCTGATTAGTTTTAGTTAGCACAATTGTTTGGAGTAAGGTTAAGAAAAGGTTGCTGTAATTGTAGTATAAAGCCAAATATATTTATGTTAAAGTTGCTGAAGTCAAAGAAAATTGCTGGCACCCCCTGATGCGAATACTAGTAAAATGCAACACATGATTGGTTTTAACACTCTATTTAATACAAAGATTGCATTATTTTGCTCAATCGGGTAAAAACTCGATAGGTTTATTTTAGAGGATTCTCCATTCTTACCAAAGACGAGCGACATTTTTTGAGGTGCTTGTGCAAATTGAAATCATACTGTACGATTTTTGGAAAATTTTTTTTGCAATGAACGTTTTTAAGCTCTAAGGCACGGGAATGACCAAGGTATGAATAGTTTTTTGATATGACCAAAATATGAACAACCCTAGTGGTCGTTTATTGTTTCACTTGTAGCGTTTATCGTTTTATTAATGGTGCACAGCACATTAAATACAGCATTCGGCATCCATTCTGCAAACATCATGTTACTGCAAGCTACTCTCGATACTATGCCACTTTAGCTCGATCCTGAGGGGTGACATAGTACAGTAATGCGATTTGACTGTGAAGGCACTAATGTTGGCAGCAGATAAAACCTGGATTTTCCGAATGCAAAATCCGGTAAACTGAAAATCTAGTTTAAAAATACAGACCTTAATCGGACAGTCTAGTGGTCGAGCATGGCATATATTTTTCTTTCATGTTTGTTTTCATTATACCAAATGAAAAAACAAACATGAACTAATCTCCATGGATTGCACTATATGCAAAGTACATAGTAATGCCGCTGATTGGTATTGTTAGTGCTATTATTTTGTTATTGATATAACACTGCCAATCATGAACAGGATGTAAGTGGGACATGCATTTTGGTATTGTTTACAATTGACCTGATCATTTTTACTTTCCTTGCTCTGTATTTTTGTAGGGTGCCTAATTCCCGAATTCTTAATCTTGTGGTTTGAATAGACGTTGATAGTACGATAATATTAGACTCTTGAAAACCCACATCACTATTTAGCATGTATCTTAAATTGTACCAAAAAAACGTTTTTTCTCTGATGTGGCTGTAGGCTGGCAAAAAGTTGCGGTTGGTATCAAAACTAACTCTAAAACAAAAATTTTCAAGTTTTGTTGTGGTTTGACGCCTATTTTCTTGATGTTTCCATGTATACAGCCCAAAATTTGAGAAAATTGCCCTAACTAGAAAACTACAAATGGTACAAAGCTCTAATATGGGTCAAAAGTTGCAGAACAACAATGTTCCTACCAGTGTTTAATACGGTTTAGGGGTCTAGGTTATGTAGTTTTTGAAATATTTCAAATAACATGATTTTATATATCTATAACAAGAAAATTTAGAGCAAATCAGTACTAACTGTTAATTCTGTGTTTCAGAGTAAAGCCTTTACACGAGCTCATAAGCTATGACCACCAGATTGCGGCATAAAGTGTGGTTGATTGAGAAATGCACTTTTGCATCAGATGGAGACGGAAGTTGTGCATGCAAAAAGCTAGTCCACCTAGTGTGAAGCTGTATATTTAAATTTTAGGGCACAGCACGATCATTTGCAAACAATTACAAAATGAAACTCTAAAACATACGATGCAGCAAAGAAGATCGCCTCTGAAGTGATTGAATGGTGGAAGAAAACGGGAATTGTAACAAAACAGACTAGCTCTATAAAAGAAATGATCACCAAGATGCACAAACAATGACAAAACTTTACTCGTGCAGAAAATTAAACACTGGTTTCAAACAAAAGGAGCAAAAATTTTCTTAAAACGCAAAAGGAAATGTTTTGGGCTCTTTGCCCAAAATATGAAGAGACGCTTCAACAACCAACTGATCGACGATTACAAGAAGATCAGCAATTTCTGGAAAAACTAAGAAAAGGAGAAAAAGTTGTAGTAGGAAAGTTAGATGTGAAGCTTTTAAAGCATAATGAAAGCAAAGCAAGTGAGGAGGCAAGACTACTAACCAATCAATTGAAGTTGATGTTGATCAGCACAATGGATTATCACTTCCATCTTCAACTGATGCAAATACAGACGATGATGGGGATAATTTCACAAGCTCAGCCCTTGTAAAAAATGCTGACAAAAAAGAATTTGGTGACTGCAAAAGTTGATATTTTGGCAGACAAGCATAAGACAAGTGATCGTGCACTTACAGAAATCTTGAACGCAAGCGCTGTTGATCAAGGTGTGGACATTGATGATTGTACTGCATCTGTTATGTCTACAAATCGGAAAAGAAAAGAAACTCGAAGCCTTTTAGCATTTTGCCATTCCACTGCATCACAAAATAGTTTTCATCCGAAATTATTATCTGCTGATTCACTTGAATCTCTTGGCCAAGAAGGCTTCGAGTTGAATCTTTTGGCAAGAAGGTTCACTTCACTTGAATGATTCATTTCACTTGAATGATTATGATTCACTTGAATCTTTTGGCAAAGAAGGTTTCAAGAAGGCTTTCTTTTCCGATTTGTAGACATAACAGACGCAGTGCAATCATCAATGTCCACACCTTGATCAACAGCGCTTGCGTTCAAGATTTCTGTAAGTGCACGATCACTTGTCTTATGCTTGTCTGCAAATATCAACTTTTGCAGTCACCAAATTCTTTTTTTGTCAGCATTTTTTTTACAAGGGCTGAGCTTGTGAAGTTATCCCCATCATCGTCTGTATCTGCATCAGTTGAAGATGGAAGTGAGTGATAATCCATCGTGCTCATCAACTTCAATTGATTGGTTAGTAGTCTTGCCTCCTTACTTGCTTTGCTTTCATTATGCTTTAAAAGCTTCACATCTAACTTTCCTACTACAACTTTTTCTCCTTTTCTTAGTTTTTCCAGAAATTGCTGATCTTCTTGTAATCGTCGATCAGTTGGTTGTTGAAGCGTCTCTTCATATTTTGGGCAAAGAGCCCAAAACATTTCCTTTTGCGTTTTAAGAAAATTTTTGCTCCTTTTGTTTGAAACCAGTGTTTAATTTTCTGCACGAGTAAAGTTTTGTCATTGTTTGTGCATCTTGGTGATAATTTCTTTTATAGAGCTAGTCTGTTTTGTTACAATTCCCGTTTTCTTCCACCATTCAATCACTTCAGAGGCGATCTTCTTTGCTGCATCGTATGTTTTAGAGTTTCATTTTGTAATTGTTTGCAAATGATCGTGCTGTGCCCTAAAATTTAAATATACAGCTTCACATGTAGGTGGACTAGCTTTTTGCATGCACAACTTCCGTCTCCATCTGATGTAAAAGTGCATTTCTCAATCAACCACACTTTATCCCGCAACCTGGTGGTCATAGCTTATGAGCTCGTGTAAAGGCTTTACTCTGAAACACAGAATTAACAGTTAGTACTGATTTGCTCTAAATTTTCTTGTTATAGATATATAAAATCATGTTATTTGAAATATTTCAAAAACTACATAACCTAGACCCCTAAACCGTATTAAACACTGGTAGGAACATTGTTGTTCTGCAACTTTTGACCCATATTAGAGCTTTGTACCATTTGTAGTTTTCTAGTTAGGGCAATTTTCTCAAATTTTGGGCTGTATCCATGGAAACATCGAGAAAATAGGCGTCAAACCACAACAAAACTTGAAAATTTTTGTTTTAGAGTTAGTTTTGATACCAACCGCAACTTTTTGCCAGCCTACAGCCACATCAGAGAAAAAACCTAATGTATCTCTCCTTCAGGACAGCTATGAGTAACGCATTGGGTGTGCAAAAATGGAAAATGTAAGGAACTAAATTCCGTGCAATAAAAATTTTTTTACGGTTGTAGAAAGTGTTCATGTTTGGGAAGCTGCATACATTGTTTTACGGTTAAACTGACTGTTTTGACCAGTGATTTTCACACGGGGTTCCACCACTACGGTCCAGGGCTTTTGCAAGTTTACAATTTAGAGCTGGGTTCAAATAAATTAGTAAGTTATATTATTGCATGGAGGTTCTCGAGTCTCTGAAAGCTTTCATTGGGCTTACACTCCACCAGAAAGCTTGAAAACCACTGGTTTTGATCTTTCAGGACTCATCAATGTAGTTAGATTTTTTGTTTGTGACTGGTAGCTCCATCATGCCAAACTACAGCACAACCAATATCAACAGTATTCTTTGACAAAATCGTGATTGATGTATTGAGGAAATGTCAGTCACACCATCTTTACTAATGAAACTCATCCCTGGAAGATCAAAACAGAGTTTACTTATGCAATTGCATGTATACTTGTATTTTTGAGTTTCGGAATGTTAATTTTGGCACATACAAAGCAAAAGTGTGATTTGATTATATCTGCTTGCACGTAGTGCTCTTCTCGCTGCTCAAGTGGTTTCAATGCCGAGTTGCCCCATGCCATAGTAGTCTTGTAATGTTAAAATGAAGTTTTCTGCAGCACTAATGATGAACTGGATATTCCAATCCTTATGGTGGGAACCAAATATGATCTTGTTCCTGAGAACAAGCGAGCAAGCGTCATTTCACGAAGCAAGTATTTTGCAGATGAAGTTGGTTGCATTGATATTCATTTGGTAAGAAAATAACAAGAAGATAGTCTGTAATTGTATAAAAAGTGATTGACTATGAAGATTGAAGTAAGATTTGTTTGCGCTATTATGTGTCACGCACTTGCAAAGCCGCAAAAGCATTACTGTATGCATTAAATTTTTTGTTTTTGTGCTGGGAAAGCAAAGTAAGCGCTGAATGCGAAGTGAAACTCAGATCGATTGAGTATAGCTGGCTAATCTTGGTCCAAATGTTTGCATTGGCTCAGCAATGCTGCTATTTTTAATCCAGCTTGCCAGACTCCTGTTATTGGGAGGTTTGTGGTGTATTTCTTGATTGCAATTTTCGATTACCTGGGTTTTGTGACCTGCCACTAAAGAGTTACTGCCCTGTTTTGTGGATGAAGAATTGAACATACTTGTAGTGTGAAGTATAAAAAAATCTGCGAAAACTAATAAGCCGACTTATAAAATAATGAAAGCTAGAAGTTGTAATGGTGTTGAAAATTAGCGAATAATATTCACACAGAAAATGGTCGTTGCTGCTTGCATGAGAAGCTACTGTCTGCGATGACCTGCAATCTTGTGGTTTTGCAAGTTACTGGGACTGAAAAGGTTACACCTTCGATTTGAAATTTGAGGGTGGATATTGTCCTTGTTATCTTTATGGCCAGCTCCGCCTATGCTAGCAGCACTTCGTTTTATTAATTGGTTTCGAATTTGAGTAACGTGGGTCCATTCCAACTACCATCTTACACCTTTGGACATCGAACATGCGTTTTTATTTTATTTTTTATTTATTTATTTTTTTTTAGGCTTAAAATTATGTGAGATGGCAAGACCTGGAGGTAGCCGGCCGATGCCAAATTTAACTTGCTTTAACATTGCTATATTTAGTATTGTTTCTGCTCTGTCGGTCGGTCCTGCTGTAAAGTTCTTGCCATGTTGAGACATCACAGACTTCTGGAAACGACTTAGCTCACTGGTTCTCAAACATCTTGCTTCATGGCACGGGATGTTTTTAAATCGGTGGTATGGCTGGACAGGATTTCTTTTGGTAGGTTTCTTTGCCTGTTGGGCCTTTTAGGGTTCTCTATTATCGGCAGCGCTCGGGGTAGTTAAGGCGGGTATTACGTGTTATATTGTTGCTTGTGTTCTTCGTTAGCTTATCAGTTCTATAAGTGCTGTTACGACTTGGATTAACCTTAAAAGGCCACACACTGTCATGTTTTCCTGCCATTGCACCATAGCATGGCAGTGTGGAATCTGTGACTCTCTTTGCTGTCTTTTTTATCTGACCGTCGTGATTGTTTTTTTTTTCTTTCTGTGCTGTATGTGTGTGTGTGCTCGTTTTCTTTATTTGACAAATCTCGCAACCATGCTTCTCATGTTACTTTTCTTGATCTTCTATTCTCCCCTTGCATGTTACAACGTTAATCGTTTTGTTGCTTTTTCCCTTTTCTCGTGCTGTCCAATTATACTGTATGTTATTTATGCATATTATTCTTGTGTTGACAGTACGGAAATAAAAGACACTAACTAACTAATTCATATACAGCAGCTTAAATTGATCATTACCATCAAACCTTAGTGAGTTGCCATTAAATAATTTATTAATTGCATTGTCTAGCTGGTAAATAATGTAAGGCTTCTGCACGCATCAGTTATTAATGAGAACCGCAAGTCGGCTGTTCTTAATGAGAATCGCAATGTTTTGAAGGTGCTTGTCGTGAATTGATAGCTGCTCTAGCTTGCTAAGACTGAAACAGCAACCGTACAAGAATAAGCCACTGTTGGTATATTTAATGAAGAGTTGATTCCAGGGACATCCATTTCAGATTATCGAATCCTATGGAGCTGGTTCCTATTTTGAACTGTTTTGGTTTTTAGGATTTGGTTTAATTTGAAGAAACATTGCGTGTGATAAATCTTTTCAGACGGTGTGCAATGTGCATAACCACAAGTGCGCTTTCGGCCTCGTGTGTGTGTGATCATGCGCTGTTTGTCGCAGGCCGTAAAAATTTGCGGGAGGCCATGAGTGTAGTATGCACCGCCTGTATATATACTGGAACCATACTTTCTGATGTGCTTTTAAAATTTAAGAGGGGCATGCCCGTTGTTAGCTCCATAACTACACCACTGCGTGTATTATGCTTCGAATTTATAGTGCTGTAATCCTTGTGCTGGCTATCAATTCATTAAAAATGAAAAAAATGGTTCATTTTTTTGTTTTGCAATAGTTGAGCAGTTGCGCACTGAACTGATATCGAAATAGCACTAATGGCCATTTTATCTAACGGCCATTTTATCTGAAATGGACATCCCTAGTTGATTCTGAGGCTGGTTACTTGGTAGGCATTATTGCCTTTCTAATTGACCTGGAAAAGTCGTTTCTGATCATCCGTCTTGACTTAGGAGACACTGAATTTAACGCTGTTAATATGTCGTATTTTAATTTTTATCTATGACTTCATTTCCATTGCTAAGAGCAGACATGTGCAACCCGCGGGCCGCAGTGTGGCTCGCCATGTTCTTTCATGCTGCCCGTAAAACCATCGTCCTATACACAAGAAAAATTGTTTATTATAAAATGTTTCCAAAAAATTCAAAATTCTAAAGCACTGGTATCTTTGTCAACCATTTGTCAACGCATTCAGTTCTCTATCTTTTCATGCGATCTACACCAAAGAGAATATAAACGCTCTTTTTTCTTTAAAGTGTTGAAGTAAAAGTGTTAAGTCAGCAGCAGCATGTAGTTTTGCTCGATACAGTTATGCCAAATTCATTAGTCAAAGTGAGTGGTAAATGTTTTGAAAATGTATCGTTAGCACTTACCAGCAGCGTAAAATTTGCTCAATATTGAAGTGAGTGTCAATGATGCAAGTCTTGTAAATTTGATTTTAGTTTATTTGATTTTTAGTACATTTGATGATGGGTAAAAACGAAAACTTAATGATGCAGGGAGGATATTTAATAATGAATGGTTTGTGAAGTACTTCGTCGTACAACAAGATGAAAAAGCTATATGCTTGATTTGTCAAAGCAACATAGCCTGGTTAAAAGAGTACAATATTAAGCGGCATTACAATTCCCAACATTCGAAAAAGTATGACGAAATTTCAGGACAATTACGAGTTGACAAAGCAAATAAGCTAAAAAAATCAATGCAAGGTCAACAGAAAATGCTGCTCACTTACAAAGATGACTCTGAACTTGCGAGTGTACTGAGTTTCAAGCTGAGCGAAGCTATAGCAGAGAAAGAAAAACCTTTCAGTGACGGCGAATTTATCAAACACTGTTTGTTGATATTTGCTGAGCTGGCATGCCCGGAAAAGAAGCATTTGATTGAACTGACCAGCTTATCAAAATATACTGTTGCACGAAAAATAGATAGTATGGCGTGTCATTTTGAAGATGCTTTGGCTGAAAATATAAATAAATTTTCACATTTCAGGTTAACATTGGATGAAAGCACGGATATCAACGATACGGCACTGTTGGCTGTTTTCATTTGTGGAGTAACGTATGACTTTGAAGTTATAATTGTTGGATCTAAGTAGCATGAAATCAACAACAACTGGAGAAGATATAACCAAAGAAGTATTAAAAGTGTCAGAAAAATTTCGGTTGGATCCAAAAAAACTATCAGGATTAACAATGGACGGTGCACCTGCAATGGTAGGAAAGCACAAAGGATTTTACAAAAACTTTTTGGATACATTCGGATCACAAGAAGCTGCATTGAACCATTGTATCATTCATCAAGAAAATTTGTGCAGTAAAGTTCTGGATAACATCGACATAATGAAGGAAGTTGTTCCTTGCATCAACTATATTCAAACCCGATAACTGAACCACCGACAGTTTAAGTTTTTTGTAGAAGAACTTGACACAGATTATCCTGATATATCTTACTTTTCTTCAGTTCGCTGGTTAAGTAGGGCTGACGCATTAAAAAGATTTTGGAGTATAAGAAATGAGACCAAATCTTTCATGCAAAGTAAAAACCAAGATGTGGCTTTTTTGTCAGATGTTGAATGGCTAAATGACTTGGCATTTCTCACCGATGTTACACAACATTTATCAAAATTAAATAAACAATTGCAAGGAAGAAATCAACTGGCAAATGCAATGTTTGAGCACATCACTTCATTTCAAAAGAAATTGAAACTTTTTAAAGGGCAGTTAAGCATATCTGTACTTGCACACTTTCCGTGTTTCAAAAGTCAATTTGAAGAATGTAAAGATATTAACTACTTGAAGTACAGCACCATGACTGATAAGTTGGCTGCTGCTTTTGATGATTGCTTTCAAGATTTTCGAACTCTTGAATGTGACTTTGGCATTTTCTCCAACGATTTCAGGCAGTAGCCGATCAGTGCCGTGACCAATTTCAGCTGGAATTGATCGATTTGCAATGCAGCAGTGACCTAAAAAGAGCATTTGAAGAAAAGGATTTTGTGACTTTTTATAAAAATTATGTACGGGAACAGTATCCGAATATTGCTAAGCATGCCTTGAAAATGGCATCACTTTTTGGAAGCACCTATTGCTGTGAACAATTTTTTTTCCGAAATGAAACAATGCAAAGGAAAGCAAAGAGGCCAGTTAACAGACGAACATTTGACAAATCAACTTAGAATAGCTTGCAGCTCAACAAAAGTTAATATTGTAGAAGCTTTGAAAAATGTACAGCATCAAAAATCGCACTAATTTTTGATTAAACCGTTTTAAACTGTTTTGATTGAGTGATTTTTTTTTCGCCTTCATTGACTATTTTGCGTTACTGTATTCTGTTTAACATGTGGGAAGAAAATGCTGTAAATTGGTTTCTTGACTTCACAACTGCTTTCTTTGTAAAATAATCATCCTGCATTAGTTAACAAAAATTGATGCGGCACGCAGCAAAATCTAAAATTTTGCATTTAGCCCGCCAGTAAAAAAGGTTGCACATGCCTGGCTAAGAGGTTATTGAAACTAAGTTACTGGATAAGCCCAGATGCTACGAATGAATGTGAAAAACTCAGTACTGTATATTAAACATATTCAGCAATTCAGAAAAAAGCATAAAATTGATGAATTAAATGCAATTAGGTCAAGTTCAAGTGATACTTGAGTAATTAAGTACTTTAAAATTGAAGTTGTCAGGTCAAAAATCTGATGCATTCATTTCAATTTGTTGACAGTTTATGCATTATTTGCAAAATTTAACACGAACGTTTCCGGCACCACAGTTTTTCTTCATATAATTAAAGTTAACCTTGACTATCTTAGATATACCTGACACGGGCCAGTGTAGTGCCAAAGACGTTTGTGTGATGACTGCAAGTAAATTGACACTAATGCCTTAGATTTTTTGGTTGCAGTACCTTGCAAGTTTATGGCACAAAAATTCGAGCTCTTTACTGAACTTATACTGTCAAATTACTTTAGGGTCATTCCATATTTAAATTAGTGAATTTGGCAATTTGTCCACCCACGTCCTAGTTTTGGCCTCAAGTATTGCATGCTGGTGGAGATTTTTAAAAAATTTTATTTAAAAAACATTTGAGCAGTCTAGGTCAAGCAGTTTTCGAGATATTTCATTTGGAAATTTGACCACTCGGTGGCGTTTTTTGGTCACGCGTGAGTGCTTTTTTTGTATAATGGCTCTCCCTTGAGCTACAAAGATGATTCAAATATGTATTCTGACATTTTTTAGGGTGCTGAGTTCAAAAATCACACTTAAAATGCAATATTTTCATTTCTTTAGTTGATAAACCAACAAATCCTAGTCCAACTTTTGATCATATTAATTACTCAGCGCTGCGAAGCCGAAAAAACTTCTACTTAGTTGCAAAGTGATCTTTAACCTTTTAGCTCCCAAGTTCAATCCAGAAAGGTCCTTTGAAGGCAATAGGAAAAAATTAACCATTTCATACATGGTGCACACCTACTTCCAAGTCTGAAATACAGAATTTATCAAATGTCAGTATATCAGTATGTCAACACTACCATAACAACTATGGCTGGTTTTGGATATAACAAGGCATGTCATGTTTATCTACCATATCGTTTGAGTGGGGCTTATTTCGTTTATGCAAGATTGCATTACCAAATAATGTATAATAATTACAAATATTGTGTAATTGTCACATAACAGTTGAAAACAGATGGTTGATTTTTTCAAAACTATGAATTGTTCACTTTGTGAATTTCCATCTAACGGCAGAGTTAGATAATAGGATAAGAACTAACTGCCGTACTCAGTTCTACATCAATACTTGATTATTTCATAAGCCTTTACAAGCAATACTTGATTATTTATCCTGCATCCCTGCTGCCCAACATCATCAGTTTATTAGCCAACTCATGATGACATTTGCAACATTCCTCTTCCAAACATTCTGTGCAAAATTGATGCTCCACAACAAAGCGGAAGAAGTGGTCGAAACTACAAACTCATTTCTTCTACTCTGAAGAAGATACAAATTAAATACTAATATAGGGCTCATTGTATTAAGCTTTAAAATGCAATTCAAGTTTGTTTTATTATGTTCCACAAGTTTATTTTTCATAGTCCTTATTCACATATTAATTACTGTAGCAAAAGTTAAGGTATGTTGGATTGATTGTAAGACATTTAATATGCTTTGTTACTCGATAACTCTTTTCAATTATATAGTAAAAATAGCCAGTAACAGTGCGTTTTGTGGAGTTTAATTTAACAGGCAGTGTCGTGTTTAATATGTCATATACTCAACTTTTAAACTACCACAAGGCAAACTAAACCATTGTATTTTTTATGTTTGGCTTGTGCTGGTATGGCATAGTTTTATCCAGGTTGGAACACAAAATCTTTCTCTTTCAAAAATTCTGAATTTCCGAAAATGTTATTTTTCCCAACTTACATGTAACCAGGGTGTTTTTGGAATGGTTAAAATATTTAAAACTGAGATTAGAATTGCTGTATATGAGACAAAATAGTGATTTTACTTTATCAAGCAATTAGATTTTAGTTATGTGTGAGATATAATAGTTAATTTTAAGATTTCTTGCGTCATAACTTATCACAATTAAAAAGTTGAGAACAACTTATGTTTGTTGTTTGTCTTTAAATTGATTCATATTATTTTTCTGTTTAATTAAGAACAATTAAACGGAATTAAGTTCTTGTGAGAAAAAAATGGGAGTACGAAATACACAATAACGAGAGCAGCAAGGAGCAATACCTTGCAACACTTACGATTTAGCTGACCTTTTGGAGCAATAATCTTATATACACTGGTTTTGTACATAACATATGATCTATGTGTCATTCAAATGTATGGAGTATTGTTGTATATATCTCATACTGCTACTAAAAGTATCTGTAGAACTTTTCACAATCATTGATTATGAACACTGCACCATTGTATTGAGGTTTGCAAGCTGAATTGACATATAATTAACGTCTGATAAATTATGTATTTCAGACTCGCAAGTAGATCTGCATCACGTAAATTTTTTGGTGCTTTTTTGAAATAAGCTGTGGTCATCTCAGCTTGACACCATTATGTCATACTTCGTCATAGAGTGACTATACATAACCTGAATTCTTACCCTCTAACACACATCATCCGAACCTTTACCTTAGCCATAACCTAAAACCCAAACTTAGTCCCCTGTAACGTAACACTATTAAGTTGACTGGGTTCGTTTAATTCATTGGAGTCCCAATTTCTTCCTATTGCCCAATGCCCTAGATGAACATTAAACATGACATGTCTTGTTATATCTAAAATCAGCCATAGTTGTTGTGGTAGTGTTGACATACCGGTATAATGACATTTGATAAATTCTGTATTTCAGACTTGGAAGTAGGTGTGCACCATGTATGAAATGGTTAATTTTTTCCTATTGCCTTCAAAGGACCTTTCTGGATTGAACTTAAGAGTTAAAAGGTTAAAGATCACTTTGCAACTAAGTAGAAGTTTTTTCGGCTTCGCAGCGCTGAGTAATTATGATCAAAAGTTGGACTAGGATTTGTTGGTTTATCGACTAAAGAAATGAAAATATTGCATTTTAAGTGTGATTTTTGAACTCAGCACCCTAAAAAATGTCAGAATACATATTTGAATCATCTTTGTAGCTCAAGGGAGAGCCATTATACAAAAAAAGCACTCACGCGTGACCAAAAAACGCCACCGAGTGGTCAAATTTCCAAATGAAATATCTCGAAAACTGCTTGACCTAGACTGCTCAAATGTTTTTTAAATAAAATTTTTTAAAAATCTCCACCAGCATGCAAAACTTGAGGCCAAAACTAGGACGTGGGTGGACAAGCCCTAAATTAAATATGGAATGACCCTTCAGCTCAGTGATCTATCAGTAGTCCCACGCAGCAAATGTAGTGGGAAAAGTGTTGGAACCGGAGTCTCCAACATAACATGCATTGCACTGAAGAACGGATTAAGGCACAGCCCACACAATAAAAAACCTCAACAGATACTGTATTTTCATGAACAGAAACCACACAAATTGATTATGAAATTAAAGTAGAAGCCGACCTTGAATAGAAGCTGCATCGAACAAAACCGTTTCTTTGCTCATTGATTGATTTCTTCATCTTTATCCTCCTATCACGAGAAAGTGGTGGAGGTGCTATGTGTAGGACGAATCCAGACTCGCTTGGGAGTTGCCTTTGTTTCCGAGTTTTCCGGTTGAATTTTCTTCTGACTTCATTAATTTGCTGCTTGCCAGATTCCACCAAGCTGAGATGATCATCATGAAGCATCTTATCCAAGGATGCGACAACGAGACTAGGTTGGGAGTTGAACCATTAACCTTGCGATCATGCTCATCATAAAAACGATGCTTCGAACCACTGTGCCACATTGCTGACTTTATAAAAAACAAACCTAACAAGTATAACGACACGCAACAAAAACAACTCAAACATTGTATGTTTTATTTTGTTTGAATAACTACACTGAGATTAACTTAGCTAAGTTGCTCTTCGCCTTCGTAGCAAACAATAGGATTCATCCACCGTAATAGATAAGTTAGTTCTTAAGTTTACCCATTTTAAATCATGAACCAACAAAGGAAACAAAAACACGGGCTTGGTCACATTTAATGAAACATCCTTTCTTGAACTTCAAGCATGAACTGCGCTCTAATCTCAGCAATGAATATATGTATGGACAGACAAATTCTTGTTAAGATAACGAGGAAACAAATTTGCCAAAATGCTTTGCAAATCAATAAACAATCAGCGCAATTATGTCAGATCTCTACTTAACGAGATAGTCAGAGGCAAACAACATGCGCTAACCGCTACGAATTATCAGAATTACAAATGGTCGCACTCAACTCTCGCTACAATTACAACTTCCGTACCAATGGTCATTGTCATCATCATCATCACTAATACTGATGTCATTCCAGTAAATGTTATTTTTGTTGCTATTAGCGTAGTAATTAAAACTTTTTCTGTTTGATTTTGTTCAGTGCTTTACACGGACGCGTCTGGTGCTGCTTGATTAACTTTAGGGTAGCACGCGATGACCTACTTTTGAGTAAAAACGAAAGTGTTCATATAAAAAACTGAAGCCGCCCTCAAATAGAAACTGCTCAAAATGATGAAAAATGAACATTAGAAGCCACGACTTCTAATCAAGAAAATACGGTAGCTTTCTGTTGCAACTTTTTTTGCTATTGAAAAAAAAAACATCTCTGCTGCGTGCTTGTCTTGTAAGAGTGGTGTTAAATTGCGTTATAAGAGCCATAGTTTCTATGATTTGTATATACTCCTGCCTACACTAAAGTAATGAAATTCTTACAAATTTTCGTGAGTTATTTCAGTGTGCTTAATCATACTCTTTGAGCTGACAATCTCTGAGGTGACGTTGCATTTCCGTGATCGCATGACTTAGATTCAACCAACACTTAGCATAGGTGTGCAGTACCGGTACCACAGTACTTTTATTTCTAAATTTTTAGGTGGTGCTCGGTACTTTTGCAAAGTCTTTTACAATAAAAAAAAAAAGTTTGAGTTAATGTGAAAATAAGATTTCGCGAAATTGATTAACAGTTTCGAGATCGGAGACCAATGAGTCACGACCCACGTGCGGCGATCGATGAAGACCTTAATATTAGCAAGCGGAAATCAATTTTGTTTTTTAAAGGCCCACGTAAACATTACTGGCCTGAGACCTACTTTAATACCATACTATATTTTCAATACTGGCATTATATTTACTGGTGTCAATAAGACGAGTATTTACAATATTTCAAACTAATCGTTGCTGATTATGACCGTCTACTGCAGCAGCTCTTCACATTTTACTTTGTAACTTTTTCGCTATCTGTCAGTTTCGTTATTAGATTTATTCCAACCTCTTCATGCGCATATGCATTTTTGCTAACAAACTATTTGGCGGTATGTAAACGTTCATCACATTTACTCCCTCAATCTTCACAATGGTCCATTTTGGGTCTTTACCTTCTCCACAGGAATCTACCTTCTCCACAGGAATCTACGCACAGGAATCTACCCAGTTGGAACAATTACGCGCTAACGTAGCTGTCCTGTGAATGGGACTATTGGTATGGGCAGCTAGGTCATAACCAGCGGTTGGCGTCATCTGCATGAGTCTCTTGTAGGAGGATGGCAGTAGCATCATAGGTTATGGCCAGATGGCTGATGATGGAAATTTTGGCCTTCGTGATGCCTTGCTTGTTATATCTAAATTGATAAGATTTTAAACTCACAAAGCCAACCGTGTCCTCGCACTTATGCAACCCCATCTTTAAAATATCTACATGTGGCGTATGCCCCTCTTAAAACTTATTTCCTGATTAGGGAATGATGAAAGCCTCCTACTTCCAAAAGGAAGCCGTAGAACAAAAATGTTTAAGAATCACTGCTCTACAATCTACACCCAGGATCTCCAGTCTCGCAATGAATTTTCTTATCTCGTTCGTGGTCGCACAAAGTATTGTCCATTAATATGATTACATGAACCTAACTTACAGCTTTGAGTGCTTTCGGATAATCTCAGACACGATAATTAAGCGCCATGAAAAAGTTAGAACGATTTATCCTACGTGATGATCCGGAGTGCAGCAAATTTTAGAAAATAACAAAGCATACCATTATAAATGTTATTGGTCCTCGATTCCTTGAGCACTTTTACATTATCAAATCTGGTACTTCTGAAGTAAAAAAAATGAGTACCCCTGCTTTACACCTTAGTTCGATGTTAAAAATTCTGTTTCTATTTTAGTGACTTCACTAAAAGGTTTTACGTCATGCCGATTTATGACGAACTACTTCCATTAAAAACTCCAGGGTAGGCCACCTCTGGTTCTGGGTCCCCATTCATTCAAAATCCTAAACAATCTTTTTGTCTCGTTTTGTGCAAAAAGTGGTCTCAAATAAAAAAGGCTTTCGTTTGTGCGTTGCGGCCCATTCCTACCGTGGAGGGAAATGGTTGCATTTCTTTTGATTTTTGTTGCACTAACGACGAACTATAGCTTGTTTTGTACTGTTTTTTGATGGTTGGTGCATATTTTGTAATTTGTGAATTGTGCTATACCAAGTAGTACCGGTTATGACTAACTAACTTGATAGCTATAGGCTTAATTATTATGAAACTGTACAATTTTAATTAAAAATCAACAAAATATAATGCAGTACTTTCTTTTTGGAACTTTTTTTGAAAAGTGCTGTGGTACTTTTAATTTTTAAGTACTGGTACCGCCGGAACTTTAAAAAAGTACCGTGCCACCTCTGTGAGTAGCCTGTTACATAGCGAATGTAGCTAGCTTGTCAAGATTTTTAGCTTAAAATGCTGCAATATTCATGCAGGTTTAATTGTTACGTTTTAAATGGAGTAAAGACTGCTATGGTTTTTTCCTCCAATTCTAGTATTGCTAATAATGTGATTATTTCAGGATAATGTAGAACCAAAATATGTTGCTGCTGGATCCGGCAATGCTGTGCAGTTGAGCAGATTTTTTGATCAGGTAAAATTTGAGTTCTTTATCAATGTAGTGCTACATATACGATACCAGTTTGGCCTGTATTGAGAGGCGACAATGCAATCCTCGACACCAGCCAAGGTAAAAGGCTAGAATCACAGGTTTTATTTAATCAACCAGAATCACAGGTCAACTGATCATTATTAATCACCAGTGCTGGGCATTCTGCAATATAATGCACAAAAGCTCAATTTGCGCAACTTACGCAATTGTGGAACTTGCGTTGCGTTTAATTTGCATTATTTTTAGCCCTTTTGCAACTTGCGATGTGCTTTGAAATAAATATATGCTTCTTGCATTTAGTTGCGTTGTGCACAATAGAAATATTATGGAGTTTGCACTTTATTGCGTTGCGAAACTGTGGTAATAAATAAGACTTGCGCTTATTTAGGCTCAAAGCGCAACTGCCAAAGAAGCAAAATAATATTTCTTTTTAAAAGTCAAATAAAAAAAAAATACTATTGCTGAGGCGTATTAGTCACGGTCTGTTGATTTGAGGAGTCAATCAGCCAATCCGATTAGAGAGTCAGACAGACTTCACTCTGCGTACTTGCATAATGCAGTTCTGTTTGCGGTTACTGTGCCACGAGCAGAAGGACAAGCGTCTAAATGAGTACCGGAGGAAGCAGTCAAATAGCCTGTTTCTATGTCCAAAAATCGTGGGCTTTTGGCTCGCAGGCTTTATTCTACTCAGGTGGATTCAAGCTTTCTTGGGGTTAATTTCAGCAAAATCGTGGGCTTTCTTGGACGCCAGTGAAGACCTGGTCTTAATAAGCAAGGGCTATTTGGAAAAAGTGAGCTGAAAAAGCCCACTTGGAACTCGGCCCACGTTTAGAAAGCCCACGTTTTGAGTGGACATGGTAACAGGCTAAAAGAGAAATGGATGATAATGGATGTGTCGATAGTCGCACCTCCTTCAATTGAAGGCAGTGATTGATACCATGGCATTTGGGTTGGCTTTACACTGTACGAATTTAACGTAGGTACGAATTTAACAGTGATTGATACCATGGCATTTGGGTTGGTTTTACACTGTTGCAGTTTTAGATTCAAGTTGTTATAATCTCACAAATTCCATGGCAGTGCATGACTTAATTGGTTCTTGTTAAGATCATACAGTATTTAATAGTTATTCTCCAACCAAACCCTAATATAAATGCAAAAGTATTGGTGGAATAGATTAGTAATTTTTTCTGAAATGTACCTTAACAAGCCCCAAAAGCGGTACTGGTGGACTTTACCCTATGGTCCAGATCACCAATATTTGTAGAGTGAACATATTGCAAAATCCTGAAATTAATTGCTTAGTACCGTTGTGTTTGTTAATAAACTAAACTGTTGTTGTGCTGTAATATAGGAAAAGGGGCTGCGAACTTGAAAGAACTTGATCATTTTGCCGAACTTGAACTCGAAAAAATATTTTTTCTGAACTCGAATTTGATCTCGAATAAAACTGTTCGAGTTTGTTAGAAAGATATTTAAATTATTGAAAAGAGCAAAAGATCACTCCAAAGTATATTTTATTGTGTAATTGTGACCACAACACTTACAATTTCGATGGTACTAAACAGCTGAGGCATAGCCTTGAACCTACTGCACCAGCAAAATATTTTTATCTTTTTAATTGCATGAGCTGGGGCGGTGAAAAAGTTGTCTCGATTTTGGATATTTATCTGCCTGAACTCGAAAAAGCTTTTTTTGTCAAACTCCGACTTGAACTCGAACACTAACTACAGTTAATTGCGTAGTACCATTATGTTTATTCTGAGTGTTGTTGTGCTGTAATGTAGGAAACTAGTTAATTGCTTAATACCGGTACCAGAGTGACGTCCATATAGTTACAAAAAAGTTGCTCTGCGCTCCACTTTGAAAATATGTTGCGGAAGTTGCGCTGCGCTCCACTTTAAAAATGTGTTGCGGAAGTTGCGTTGTGCTTCATTCACTTCTAAAGTACAATTGTGGAAGTTGCGCTGCGCATTGCTTACTTTCAAAGCCAGATTGCGGAAATTGTGCTGCGCTTTAGCAAAAAGTCAATTGCATTTGCGCATCTTGCGCTGCGCTTTTTTTACTTACCGCAATTGTTGCGCTTTATTGCATTGCGCTTCAGCAGTTCCAGAGAAAGTGCCCAGCGCTGTTTATCACTGGTAAGCACTAGGTCACAGGTTAGGAACAATGCTATATTCCTATTCAATAGATATTGAAGATAAATCACGGTATTTTACTGACCATATGGCTCACTGTCAATAAATTGCTTTGATTCTTTTTTTTCACACGTACAGCACACCAGATTATAAGATGGATGCTACGGTTTTTGAGAAGTA
The DNA here is from genome assembly GCA_964006365.1 of Trididemnum miniatum. NCBI lineage: Eukaryota > Metazoa > Chordata > Ascidiacea > Aplousobranchia > Didemnidae > Trididemnum > Trididemnum miniatum. Next base: position 2,877,356 of record OZ023240.1, read on the forward strand.
TCAGGTTACCAGATAAAGCTCGCTAAACAAAAAAATCAATATTTCCTGGCAATAAAGCACTACCTGATGCATTTATTAGGAGCATGATAAATTTTTTATAAAAGAAGATTTAAAATGCACCTTATGGTCCACGAAATACGGCAATTCCTAACAGATCACTAGAATTGAAATCACCAAACAGCAAAAAAACGAGCAGATTATGGTGATCATAACAACAACAAGTAATGTTACTGCAAACTAACAAAATCTCTTTTTAATTGGTCATTTTGACGGCATATTGTTAAACGTTGTATAGTTTGCCCCACCTTATGTGCGGTGTACTCCCTTTACAAATGATATTAGCCTATAATACATTTTCGCCTACTTGAAAATTTCACTTCCTAATTGCATGGTTTTCATTGAACATTCTTATAAAACACAACCCATTACTCCGTTAATTTGAAATGAACTTGCAGCAATAGCAGCTGTTGATTTTCGAATTTCGGCTGTAAGTTTTCATATTTGTTTTACTCAGTCGGGTTGTGGCCTGTTTAACCAGATTGCTGATCAAGTTATTCTTGTCCCTATTACATGCAAGCCTTTTGTCTTGATGAGTGTAATATTAATTATTCGTGACCTATACTTATTATAAAATTTGTGTCAGTAGCGAACTGCGAAAATTTAATTTAAGTAGTTTAGAAAACAAAAGGAAGTCATTGGTATACAAATATGCTTCAATGAAAGCTGAAAATAAATTCTGCCAGCTTTAATTCAAATAAATCCAAGCACCTATTGTAAGAGTTTATTTGGTCTGATCAAATAGCGAAGTGAATACTGGTGGAAGAATGGGCTGGAGGGAGTGGAGAATCGGTTTTGAATTTTGTCAAATTAAAGACTGAAATTAGTTGTCGTAGATTCCTGCTTGACATTGAGCATTTGAAGGACACTGTCTACGTGTCCAGTTTAAATGGTTCCAAAAGCTACAAGCTTTCTGCATCACAATCAATTTTTTGAAGTCATAATTAAAAGAGGTGATCATTGCGTCAATAAATTAATTGTGATGCAGAAAGCCCATTGGCCTTTAAAACGACTTGAAAGACTAGTACACTCACTAATGCAGTTTTAGTAACTTTAAGCTCATATCGCATCTGTTGCTTTATCGCAATGAAAGAAAAGAAGTGGATGCAATAAATAAAAAGAAACATACATGATACTAAGTGTTTGGTGCAGTTGCATAAATGTTTTTAGGTTATTCAACACACTCTAACTAGACGTACCACCACTGCTTCAGGACAATCACCACTCGTCGAATGGAAGGGCTCGGTTACTGAAAGGCGTCGTCAGGGATCAGTTACCAGAGTTCTTGGATTCAAAAGTGACTGATGCTTTGTATTTTCATCTAGTAGTTTTCTTTCTGCCAAAGTCAGATTTTTAGAATGGCTATTGATTTACCGTGAGAATATCGATGATGATATGTCAATTGTATATCGCATAAGTCCTCTTGGAAAAAATTGATGGAGAAAGTCTGGTTGTCGTTTAATCGTAATTCTGTCGAGAATTGCTGGACGAAGCTGTGTGAAGTTGGTAAGACCTGTTTCACCTCATTTTCAAGAAATATTGGGAATGTATGTAAAATGTAGTGTTTTAGCAGTTAGCCTAGTTACTTGCTACTTTTTTTATAAAATTTTTACGTCTTTCCTTCACTTTCCAACAAAATAGCCTATGATCTTTGTTATGCTTATTCAATGCCCTCTTATTTGAATAAGCTGAGGTCAAATTAGCCTTTCTAACTCCTCCTTCCCATTGCAATAGTAACTAATTGCATTGTTATGTGTTTTGTTTCAATTGCTGATATTGTTAACTAGGCCTATTCTTGATTGATGCAATAAATTAATGAAGTTGCTACGTCGTTGCAGATTCTATGGGGATGCACCATTGCGCAAAGTCCGGACACTCGGTCGAGTATTGCGTTTTCAAGTCACTCAGAGTATTAGGTGCTACCCCATGTGGTGTTACAAAGTGTTGACTGTAAGTTTGTTGGCGTTGATCCACGTAGATAATCCAGCTATTTTTAGATGTGTCTGTTCGAGCACAGCTGAGGAAAGAGCACCTTTTGCAATGATGCGTGTATCATCAGCAAATAGCCTAGAAGTGTTGTGGATGGAGTCGTTAAATCATTGATACACGAGAAAAATAACAAGCTCTAAAACTAAGCTCTGCGAACTTCAGAGGAAGTGTAGATGAGTTAATACCATGCATGGAAACATGTTATTACCTATTGGAAAGATATGATGAAAATAAATTGTGTATTTTTTAGTGGGAATGTGCCGATTAATCGGCATCGGTGAGTATTGGTAATTTTTTGAAATCGACATCGGTAAAAAATGGCCGATACCTGATCGATTCTTCAGAAAAAATCTTTTATGGATTTTGATTGTTCTTTTTTTTTTCGAAAATTATATCTAATTTTTTTTCCTTAGCCATCTAATTTCATTTCCACTAATCCCAGCAATTCTCATTACCTGCTTGATTTGCCTTTTTACTGTGAGTCTGCACCACATTTGGTTTCCTGTCTGAACTCGTGTGGTCTGGTTCGGACTAGGGATGTGCCGATTAATCGGCATCGGTGAGTAATCGGAGAAGGTATTTTTTTGAGTATCGGCATCAGCAAAAAAGTGTTACTAGTAACGATTATCGAGTGGGTAAATTTATAATATTCGATAGTGATACTGGATTAAATTGGCTGATCAATACTGGCAGTTCTTATTCTATTTTGCCTGAAAGTTTGTTGCATCAAGTTGGTAAAAACCGAGTCATTGATCGAAATACTAGTCTACATCTAGTCAGTGTTACCGGCTCCAAAATAAAAACTTACGGTTCTGTTGGTCTGAACGTATCTTTTGGTACGAGGAAGCAGTGTTTTTAGAACTTCGTTGTTGCCGATGTTGATGTTCCCATAGCAGGATTTGATTTCTTGGCTTGTAATGGCATGAGATTGAATCCATCTGAGGGTGTTGTAGTCCCCGATCCGGTGGTTTCTTCTGCTGGGGATAGTGAATTAAACTGCAGCTTTGTTGCGGTGAATTTTGATCCTCAAATGGCCAATATCGAGTCTAGTTACCTGCGCCATAAATTTCCTGATGTTTTTGATGAAAAGTCTAATCGCAAGCCTGTAAAGCATGACATTTTGCTTCATATTGATGCTGTTGGACCTCCTGTCACTTGTCCTCGCGGGTTCAGTCCTGTAAAAAGCTTGATATATTGCGTTTCACTTGTCGTCCTCGCGGGTTCAGTCCTGTAAAAAGCTTGATATATTGCGTTGTAAGTTAGAACGATTGAGTGATTTGCACGTTGTTCAACCCAGTAATAGTTGTTGGGCTAGTCCGGCTCACCTTGTTTCAAAACAGGATGGTACTTACAGGTTGGTTGGGAATTAACGCAAGTTAATGGAGGATAAGTAGTTAATTCCGTATTTGCATGATTTCGTTGACCGCGTGCAAGGTTCTGTAATCTTCAGTTCCATAGATTTGTTGTGTAGTTTTCATCAGGTATCTATGGCTCCGGAAGACATCTGTAAAACTGCTATTGCTATCCCTCTTGGAAATTACAAATTTTTGAGAATGAGTATGGGACTCAAAAATGCTTTCCAGACGTTTCAGAGATTTCTGTGTAATGTGCTATAAGGATTTGCCTTTCTGCTCTGTTTTCATAGACGATATAATTGTGTTTAGCACGAGGGAGCTAGAACATAAAGATCACTTGTCGTACATTGTGTGAAAATGGTTTAATTGTCAATCTTAACCCATATCTTCCTAGCGTCAGTTTAAACTGACAGCGCTAAAAGTAGGATTGCGACTGCACTAATTGCCGAAATTGTTCAAAAGTTGGTTTTAGGATTTTAAAAGACTCTGAATTTACCAAAAATCTTTTTAGTTTGTTTTATTTTTGTCAAATTTTATATTTTTTTGCCAAAAATTGCTAAAAATACACTTTTTTTTAATTAAAAAACAGTTTGTCCACTAGCGGCGCTTATGTAGCGCTGACCTTCATGGAAACGAAATTTTTTTGTTGATCAAAGCATGGCAAGTCAAAATAAGCCGTGCATTTACGAAAAGCTGTTTACTCTTAGGTCTGGCACGTGATCTGCTTCCGTCAGTTTAAACTGACGCTAGGAAGATCTGGGTACGGGTGTATTATTAGACAGTCAATGCAGTATTGCATTGTAGTTGAAGTAGTTATGGATTTGTTGCTAGTAAGTTATTTTACTGCATTTTACAGTTGTACTAGGTGACTGTATAGAATTATGATACATGAAATTCATTGCAGAACTTTCCAAAAGCTCTAAGATTTAGACAAATTAGTTCCGCTTTGTACAGCAGCCCATATCCTACTGGTGGCAAAGGCACCAAGTTGCATACTACAACAAGTCATTTTGTGCAGCAGTGTACAATCTTGCAAATGAGTATAGACTAACAGACCAGTCAGGCTGTAGCGATTCATAGTCTGCTCCTCTACTTAATACCTATCCTTTTCTCTCTATGTTCAGTAGACACAGTGGCTACCATACCAATACAAGCAATACTAAGTTAGTCTACTATGCATTTTCTAACTGTAGGTTAGTTCCTAGTGATAACGTGAGTTCCTGTAACATATACCAGCAGTCTACTAAAGTTTAGTGTGGTTTGCAGGACCAGGCATGATCTATGGTAACACATTTGAAATCACAATGCTTTACTTAGTTATATCTGACATCAAGTAGGTCTACTGCTTCATTAGTTTGTCGCTAATAAACTTTTGACACCTTTGGAACTTCCTATTTTATGTAGATTACTGCATATTTTTGCATTACCATACAGTATGTCTAGACGAAGTGATACACTAAATGTATTTGAGGCTTTGGAAAAAATTTGTAATCCACAAAGTGACCAAGGTAATGAAGCTCTATTTGGAGCAAAAGTAGTGATATTTCCTCCTGATGATGGCTCTGACACAGATGAAGACGAGGGTGGTGATAACAATTGCATTCCAGATCACCTTTGCAAAAAGCGATTGTTAGCAGCTGCTGAGGTGGAGTTTGTGAATACAAGATTGCAACCGAATAGTGACGAACCACAAACTTCTGACTCTGGGTTTCAACAGGTATATGTTTCAAAATTTGAATTACATTTGTTTGGATATATTTTCATATTACTAGTAATATTTAGCAATATTGTGTTAAAAATAGTGGCTATGTCATTTGATAAAAACTATAGAGTTCACTTCTAAAAGCTTAATTAAATGATATCACTAATATTTGGCATACATTTCAAAACATGTTATATGTGCAGAATCAAGCTGAAGCTAATTGTGCTGGTGATGTTGCCAACGATTATCAACCGGAGGAAGACTGCAATATTTGCCATGAAAAGTCAGTCCAGAGACAAATTGATCCACCACCGCCAAAACGGGTAGATACTTGCTTGACCAGAGTTAACAGCATGCATCTTGAAAATAAAATGTTATTTACTTTCAGTGATGCTATTTTTATTGCAAATTGACAATTATTGTACATACTGGTGAGTTTTTTTATAATTGTACATATTTTTTTTTTAGAAAAAAGTTTCAAAAATACTGCCCAAGAAGCTTCAGTGGAAAAAGAAAGATATCGACAAACGTCAGGCTCTTGACACTTGGTCAGTGCCAGAACCGACCTTTGATGAGTCAATTCCACCCCATCAGTTGTTTGAAAAATTTCTCACTGTAGAAGAAATTGAACGCATTTGTGAGGAGTCAAATAAGTACGCCCAAAGTAAAGGAAATCATGTTTTTGAAATGACGCCAGAACGGCTGCAGTCTTTCATTGCTATTCTCTTGTTGAGTGGCTATAGTCCAATGCCACGACAAGATATGTATTGGCAAATGCGGGACGATTCGTACAACAGATTAGTTTCAAACCTCATGACTAAAAATGAATTTGAAGCAACGAAACAATACCTTCATCTTGCGGATAATGATAATTTGGACAAAACAGATAAATTTGCCAAAGTTCGTCCGTTGTTTGATGCAATTGACAAACAATGCAAAGAAAATTACAAGCCTACACAACATGTCAGTGTAGATGAATCTATGGTACCATACTTTGGCAGGCATGGTGCCAAGCAATATATTCATGGCAAGCCTATAAAGTTTGGATACAAGCTTTGGGTCATGTCGAATCCCTTGGGCTATTGCATTCAGTTTCGACCTTATTTAGGAAAAGATACTCAGTTAAGTGAGTACGGAGATATTGGGTTAGGACTCGGTGCAGCAGTTGTTGCTACGTTAGTCCAATCTTTGCCTCCTCAAGAAGAATCTGGCTCAAACTACCATGTGGTCATGGATAACTTCTTCACGTCCCCAGGACTGTTACGCCATCTTCGGGAAAAAGCCATTGCAGCCACAGGAACTGTAAGAGCTTGCCGCATGGAGAACCCTCCACTTAAAAGCATTGAAGAAGTTAACAAGATGGATAGAGGTGCATCAGATGTTTCTGTCCAAACTAAATCTAATATCGCAGCCATCCGGTGGAAAGACAATAAGGTAGTAAATGTTGTTTCTACATTTGTGGGAAAAGAACCCCAAAAAAAGGCGAAGAGGTACAGCCAAAAGGAGAAGAAAAGCATCACTATCCCACAGCCTAACGTTATCAATGTATATAATCGATACATGGGTGGTGTGGACCGTATGGACCAAAACATTTCATGCTATATGGTTCACTTGCGAAGCAAGAAATGGTGGTGGCCACTTTTCCGTTTTTGTGTTGATCTAGCAGCCAACAATGCTTTTCAGCTGTATAGACTGCGTAAACTAAACGCAGGAGAAACTCGCATGGATGCTCTTAGTTTCAGAAGAGCTATTGTAGAAGGATATTACCATCTGAATAGAAAAAGCATTCCGCCACCTCTATTTCCAGGAGCTAGAGCGATACCCCGTAAACATGTAAAAGAGAGCAGTGGCAACCATTGGATCGTTAAAGGAAGTCAGCGGCGCTGTGCAAAGAAAGGATGTTCTGGGACATCTGTGTACTACTGCGAGATTTGCGATGCTGGGTTCATCCCCAATGCTTTAAAGCATATCATATGGAGTAAAACTAGTTAAACTACTAAAGCTCAAGCTTATCCTCCATCGTTTGAGTGTCCTGAAAGTGCTTTTTGCAATCGAAACTTTACTTAAATTTTGTGTTTTAATTGTTGAAATTGTTTGATGTAATTGACTGTTGTGATTTCATTAAAATGCGCGAATGTTTAATTTTGTTCTATATGCACCCAGATCTTCCTAGCGTCAGTTTAGACTGACGGATACAAAAGCGAGTTTATTTCCGGTCCAACGTTAGATTCAGAAAAAAAATGACCGATTTCGTTCAAGTTACACTAAAACTAAGCTGCACAGAAAAAATAACAAAAAAATTCGGGGTCAGGATGATATGGGTTAAAGAAGTGCAAATTTGTTAAGTCAGAAATAAGATTCTTGGGCCACTTGGTTTCTGCCGAAGGCATCGCACCATTGTCGTCTTAAGTCGAAGCCATCAGTCATTTTTCTACCTAAAAATATGCGAGACTTGCGAAGATTTTTGGGTTTGTTAAATTTCTTAGAAAATTTGTGCCAAAATGTGTCGAAGTTCTCGAGCTTGTTAACAAGGGTAACTGTTCAAAAACACAGGTTCTGACTTGGGATGACAAGCAAATTGCAGCTTTTAATGAAGCGAAAACCGTTCTGTGTAATGCCACGCTTTTGGCCTAACCCATGCGTGGTGCAGAGACGTTTTTAATGGCAGACGCTTCTGACGCAGCTTGTGGTGCCATTTTGCAACAAGTACATCGTTTAGTCCTGTGCAGAAACGTTATTCTACGTATGATCGAGAATTGCTTGCAGTCTGCAAGGCTATTAGATACTTTTTCTACTTTCTTGAGGGTCACGAATTTGTGTATACTGATCATAAACCTCTGGTTGCTGCATTCAAGAGTTCAAAAACACGTGAAATGGCATTCTTTGCGGAACATTCCTCTGAGTTGCGTTATGTCACGCACTTTTAGAAAAAAGACCAAAGGTCTGTGTTTCGGATTGCAAATCACTCAATCGTAATAACCAAGACACTCCCACCCAGTGCGGAACTAATGAAAAAATTAGTGAGCAACGATAAGTAACACGCACATTATTACACTCCTCTAGGCCTACGCATACACAATACATTATAATAAGTTTCAATGAGTACACAAACACTTGACATCGCAAATTATTCGTTACAAAACAAAACAACGTTTGAAAACAATTTAAATTGTTAAGTAGTCTTACTACGTAAACTAGGTTCTGAACACATTAACTATTTGTCGCATTCAGTTCCTCTGATGTTGCTATTAGGCAAAGTTTGTGAATGGGTCTCATCAGGTAACGTTGACCAGAAAGACGTAGCTCGACCTTACGAACAAGATTTTAATTGCCAGTAAAAGTCTTTGATACAATTGCATGTTCCCACACCCCTCTAGGTGCACTTTTGCCTTTCAGGCCAGGGTCCAGGATAATCACGTAGTCTCCAACCTTCAGATTATTTTTTGCTCGAAACCATTTTGATCGAAGCAGTAGCTGCGGTGGCATATTTCGTATCCACGACTCCCAGAATTGCTTCACGATAGCTTGAACGAGTTCGGCAGACATTCTCACATCATTGTTGTGTTCGAGTTGTGGTACTTGTTGTCCATCAAATGGGTAGAGTAACGAGTTCCCAGTGATAGGTGCTTCTTGAGATCTACGGTTTTCAGAAACGATTTAACAAGGTAGTTAGCTTCTGCTACTATAGCCTCCCACTCAGAATAAGTGTATCAACGTCGGAGATAATCTGATGCCGCATTAAAAGCTTTTCGGCAACTTCTAATGAGTGACTCAGCAGCGCCATTCATATGGCTAGCCAGGGGGGTGTTAAAATCCCAGAAAAAATGAATAGCGGTCCCTTGGGTTGCCAATTGGTCATGGATAGTTACCTGGTCCCAACTAGAGAGCCATTCCTTAATGTACTTTTGGGCTCCCACAAAGGTCTTTCCTTGGTCGGTGTAAACGTGCAATGGGTGTACTCCGCGCTTTGTGACAAAACGTCTCCGTGCCAGCAAGAAATCGTTTGTCGACTGGGTTTCTGTAATTTCAAGATGGATTATTCTAGTTGTATTACGAGCAATCAATAGAATGCAGCTAGAGATAGCAATATTTCTACTCTTTTTAATTTTAATCGAGCCAAAAAAATCCATGGCTACTGACATTAAACGAGGACAGTGAACTTTAAATCTAAAAGATGGCAATGGACCTATTTGTTGTGTCAATAGTTCACGTCTCATAATTCGGCACTTAATACATCTTGTAGCAATAGATTTTAACAACTGCTTCCCACGTATGATGTTTATGCCATTTTTTTGCAAGTTAACAGTTATGACACGATAACCTTGGTGTCCAAGAGATTGGTGCATATGTTCAGCATACATTCTTACAAGCTTGGACTTCGAAGGCAATGCGATTGGCAAAACCGTCCCCACAAAAGTTGTCCAATCTTCCATGGATACGAAGAATTTTTAAGTTATCATCAGACATTTCAAGGGTTAACTTTTGTCTTATGCTTTGATTTTCGGGTTTTCTTAGTTCACTTTGAGCGAGCCAAAATACGCAAAGTTTAGCATGAAGCAACTCATCAGCAGTTAAATTTGGTGGCTTTGGATTTTCTTTGCGTTTAGGTCGTTTAAGCCACGCGACGACTGTAACTAGTTTTTTTCAAGACGAAATTCTCTTATTAAATCGTTTTCAAAACTGTCAAAGCAAGAAACACATTGCGTCACAAGTAGTTTTGACTTTTCCTTTTTAGAATTGGCATGAACTTTAATCACGGGTTCGAAGCTTGGCCATTTTTCTGAGGAATTTAAAAGAAATCTAGGGCCTTTGTGCCAAATTGATAGCTTAGATGCTAGAATCGATTTAATTAGGGCATCAGCAGGATTCGAACGTGTGTTTACGTACTGAAAGCAGTCAGCGTTTTCAGATAAAGTTTCTTTGATTTCTTGAATGCTAGTTGATACGAAAGGTTTGAAGTTCGATGCAGGAAAACTCAACCAGTGAAGAGGACAGACAGACAGACAAGTTAATTTTCGTATTGCAACTACAAGCACTCAAAAAAACTTTGCAACATATTGCAACTACAAGCACTCAAAGGAAAAAAAACAGTAGATTTAAGGTAAACATGCAACTGAAGCTCATTTACTTGCAATGTGAGGAAGCCGTGAAGGAACGTGAAGTCTTCGAGTCAAACGACTACCTTTTGTTTGCTTTCTTGAGCGGAGTGATGCTCACATTTAATTCTCGTTGTAGCAGCAATAACATAGCCACATCTTTTAATATGTGGCTAATTAAGAGAAAGAACTACAAGTAAAATCTAGTGACTTAACTTTTATATGCAACCAATATTTGCTCGCGATATGTTTGCGTAAACTTTTTAAGTTTTGAACGTTGAATAGCGGTTGGTATCGAATTCCAAACCTTAGACCCCTGATACTTAATAGACCTTTGCGCACGGCTTGTTCGAAACAGAGGGATTGCTAAATTATTACTAGAGGAAGACCTAGTAGAACGTTTGTGTGCCAATGACACCTTGTGAAAATACGTTTGAAAATATTTTGGAAGGGAGTGGTTAACAGATTTGTGGACAAATTTCGCCATTTCCATTTTAGCTACATCTCTTACTTTTAGAATGTGTAGACGATTAAAACTCGGTGTCACATGTTCGCGCCAATTTAAAGAACAAATCGCGCGCACAGCTTTGTTTTGCAGCAATTGCAGCTTTTTAAGGTGCGATGCATACGTTGAGCCCCAAAGAATAATTCCGTATAAAATATGAGGATGAACTATCGAGTAGTAGAGCATTAAAGGAGCGGAATTGGGTAAATGATGTTTCAATTTAGTTGTGATACCTACATTTTGAGATAGTTTATTTTCAATTTTGGTAAGATGGGGTAAAAAGTTCAATTCTTGATCTAGTTCAGCCCCTAAATATTTTAAAAATTTATCGTGTCCGATACATGTATCATCGTATAGCAGAGAGAATTATATTTGAGGGGCTCGGAGCTTGGGGTTTACGACTATAAGTTTTGATTTCGTCGGATTTACTGTGAACTCAGTGGCGCGGGAACGTTTGTTAGACAGGGGGGGCTCAAAATAGTAAGATCGTGTCAACGTCTGGGGGCGAAGCCCCCCAGACCCCCCTTTTTTCGAACGCACGTTTTTAAGAGCAGGACACTCAGCAGACCTATTTTGATAGACATCAATTGCATGCCGCTCAAGTGACCGGAATTTTTTCAGGATAATCTTTTATCATGGAAAACAAGATTGCTTACTACCATTAGGCTTTTCTAACCATGCTCGAATTACTACTCATGTATTTGTAAAATGCAAATACCTCAATCACAAAACCAAAAAGTAGGCAAACAAAATTTGCCCGATCTAACTTTTGCTTTGCTGATCAGAGTTACATGCAACAAACAATGCCCCATTGAGGTTTAAAAATAACAAAAAACACACAATCAAAATAAAGCACTGAACCATTTTTTAATCAAAATAAAGCACAGATATAGGTATTTAGGTAGGCGTACTAGCTCAATTTTAGTAACAATCATCGGCAGTGCTCGAGTTGTGAAAACACTTATGGGGGGTGGTAGGCTACAACTTTTCATGCAGACCTAAAAAGAGATGGTCATTATAGTTGTAAGGGAATGGTTTACGCTAAAATGTTTTATGGGGGGGATGGTGTTGTTTTCAGGGGGGATGGCATCCCCCTCAAATCGAGTAGCCTACTGATCATCGGTGCCAGTTTAGTAGTGATTTAGCCGCTTCATTGGGTTGGTAGAAAAAATTCAAAACCATTAAAAAACTCAACCAGAAGAGAACTTGCACCAGCTCATATAAGCTTAATTAGGGGTGCCCAACCAGTCGATCGCGATGTACCGGTCGATCTTTGGATGCTTGGCTGTCGATCGCGGGTCAATTTGGCATGTACACAAATCAGGTTGGCCACCAACATTTCCAGTTCATGTAACGCGTCCGGGCCGTGAAGACCTTTTTTTTAGCTTTTCACAAAAATTTTGGTGGAATTCGGAACATCTGAAGGATTGAGGACCGTTTTTTTGCACTTCACCGCATTTTCGTTTACGATTTACGTAATTCCCATGATCAGTAGCGACTTTCATTCGAGCATTCAGAGTAGTTTGGCGTAAAGTGTTTGGCAGCTACAAGAATTGACAGCCATTATACTTTTACTGGGCCATCGTCCATGACTGCTGTAAAGGTTTGCAAACGCTGATATAAAACACGGTTAAAAATGAACTTCAAGCATTGAAAATTTTACCAAATTTTACGTTGACCAAGTGAATAATAACTGACTGATTTTTAAAAGAATAGTGATTCTTCGTTGGTTAAAAGCACTTTAAAAAATATTTGCTTCATTACGTATGTACGTTGCGAGCATTAATCACGTCGCACTCAGTGCATAATTTTTTTAATTGTCAGGGGGGGCTCAAATGGTTCAGGGGGGGCTAAAAAAAGTTCAGGGGGGGCTTGAGCCCCCCCTGGCACCCCACTTCCCGCGCCTATGTGTGAACTTGTTCGTATCCATCCAGTTTTTCAAAGAACTTAATTCAGAGTTACCAATTATTTCAAGATTAACTATGTTTTTAGCGGTCAGGAATAAACAAGTGTCGTCAGCAAACAGTCTTGGTATAGTTTGTAACGCATTTCTCATATCAGTAACATAAGGATGAAAAGTAATGGGTCAAGGACTGATCCCTGAGGAACACCGCATTCTACGTCAACCAAGCTAAATTTGTATCCAGACAAACGAACATAAACTGCTTTTTATTGTTTAAATAACTATTAAGGAGTTAGTAACATGGACCACGTATACCATAATAGTCCAATTTGTAAAGCAGTGTGTCAAAAATAACCGTATCAAATGCTTTTTTTATATCTAACGCTATTACACACGAAAGGTTTCCACTGTTAATATTGTCATAGCATTTAGTAATTACATCAATGAGAGGATATATGGTGCTGCGTTTCTTTCGAAATCCACTTTGGCGGTCATATAGTATATCATGCCTATTAATAAAACTAAGAATTGTGGTTTTAATTAACTTTTTTATAGCCTTAGAAAAGACGGGTAAAAGCGAAATTGGTCTGTAGTTTTCGATTAAACTTTTTTCCCCGGATTTAAATATTGGGATAACTTTAGCTATTTTCAAGATATTTGGAAAAACACCTTGGTTGAACATGAATTCGATAAAGTAGGTCAAGTAGGGTGCAATGATAAGCGAAGCTGTTTTAATGAAAAACGGTGACAAGTCGTCGGAGCCAGCAGCTTTTTTATTCTTTAAACAATTTAGTTCATTAAAATCTTCATTGGCGGTAGGTGGTATCAACGCAATAGAAGATGCAACTTTGCTAGATTTATGCAGAAAAGATTTAAAATTTATATTTGGTTCATTAATGTTTTGAGCCAGTCTGCGACCTATGTTGCCAAAAAAATTATTAAACGATTCGGTTATAAGTTCAGGTTCTTCAACGCGTTTTTCATCAATGTTCATTACTGATGGCAAATCAAGCGACTTCTTGTTGCCACTCAACAATTGCCGCGAAACGTCCCAGGTTTTTTGAGGGTTGTTTTTACTATCATGTATAGCTTTATGAAAAGATATTTTTTAAAAGCGGTTTTACCACGAGTGAGCACATTTGAGTATTTTTTGTAAATATCACGTTCGATGGGATTTGGGCTCAGAAAATGTGTTCTATACAGCTTTTGTTTTTTCTTAATCCAGATAAGAATACCTTTTGTAATCCAAGGTTTTTTGTTCAAGCGTTTTTGCCTGCGTGATAGTTTTTTAAGCGGTGCATGACGATTTATTGCTAGTTTGATGACCTGAACAAAAGCGGAGAAGAATTGATCGAAATTTTTTTCGTCCGAATTGGGCGAGTCATTTAGCAATTTATCCAGCGATGCTTTAAGGTCGCTGTTGAAATTATCACTATTAAATTCTTTTCAAGTAACTACGTGTTTTGCCGCAAGCTTCATTTGTTTTTAAATCGATGTTTACATCCCCCAAAATAACGCTGTTTAAATTATCAGCAGCAATTTTAATTGAAGAATTATTTAATTTATCAAAAAAATCGTTAATATTTGCTTTTGGGTGTCTGTATATGATACAGACCAGGAGGGTCTTGCTGTTTTTAAATCGTAATTTTACCCACAAGTCTTCGCAGTTCGGATCGTTAATTGAATAATTTTGTATCACTTCATACTGTAACGTTTCGGAAACGTATATGGCAACCCCTCCCGCATTTGTCTTGGAATTCTTAGTTACGATATTACATCTAGCCAGGTTGACGAGGAGGAGATTTGATGTGTCCTTTAAACGAGTCTCACTTAAATCAAGTTTGGTAAGGTGTTCAATTTGGTAAGCAGATGATAAAAGTCATCAAAATTTTTTTGTAGTGAACGAATGTTCACGTGCAACGCAAAAAGTCTATCGGTAGCAGGATCAAAGGTAGGAATCGAACCACTGTCGTAGTAATCGCACTGCTTAGTATTTTCGGTTAAACCATTTATCATTTCATTAGCAGTTTCAAAATCCTCGGCGTTTGGGTCAAGCATAATGTTAGTCAGCTGCTGCTTTACGTCCCCGGCCAAGCGTGTAAATTGTCAAGCACAGCAAAAATAACACAGTGTTCAAGTAGAAGCACAAACAATGCCTAAGTAGGCCTAGTACAACTACAAACGTAAGCAGAAAGCAAAAAAACAAACAAACACGACTAATATACCAGAATGCCAAACTAATATACCGGACTACTAACTAAAGATACCGTAATGCAAAACTTTATCGCGCTATTTGTCAGAGATGTAAAGTGACTACATTGATCTACAAATCATCAACTATAACAACAGTAAACCACAACGTTTGTTTAATTTAGCATCAAGATCGCTAACTTATTTTCAAGGGACTTCACAGAAAAGTCCAAGTTTTTAACGGTATCATTTAGGTTGTCAATAGATTTCAGAATACGTTCTAATGTCTTGCGGATATTAGCTGCTTCTTGCTGGTCACTCATTCTAAAGAGTTAACTTTATTTTTTTCTTTTATTATTAAAGACACTGCTGTAGCTTGCCTGTTTGAACTGCAGTACAACTTTGCTAGAAAAATTTGCGCTGGCAGAGAGACGCACTTTTCTGCAGCTTACAAAACGCGTCCTTCAAGAACCGTTGCGCTATCTGATTAAAGAAAAACTTTTGTGACATTTATCACGCTTTTAATCGAAGCTACAAGTCTGGTTAGTACGGCCGCACCCATTAACTCTAATCTGGGAATTGAACGTTTTTTAAGAGGCGCAACGTAAGCTTTGGCTGCAACAAATCTTAACGCCATGCCACTGGTAGTATGCCATCTTAGCCAAACAACGGCGCCTTACGCCTGTTCACCACGGTCGCTTAAACCATGAAGTTCAGCGGTATCCAGCGCAAATTCAGGTACGAGACTTCGAGGTATTTGAAAATGGTTAAGGTTACCAATGTCCTGCACAAAACTAGTAAAGTTAACGTTAATTGCATCGGGAATGGGATCATCCCAAGATAACTTAAGTTGCCAAAGCGCTTGTAAAAGCAATCGTAATTTTAGTGTAATTGGTGCAAAAATTCCCATTGGGTCCCAAAATTTTGAAACTATACGTAAAGCTTCACGATTAGTTAAAGGCTTCTGTTTCTGAGTATCAATAATATCAGGGAAATTAGGCCTCTGCGTATCATGATGTTTGTCCTAATTATGATCTAATACCATCGTTAACGTTTCGTCAGGAAACTTGTCTACCAAAGAACAATTTGAATACCACTTCTTCACTGCAAACTTTCTCGTTGACAAAATGGCGTTTAATTGTTGCTGTAGCAATATAGTATCGTGCTGCGATTCAGTAGATGTGACAATGTCATCCATGTAGCAATAGCCTTTGCTAGCACGAGAAGCATTAGGAAAGCTGTCTGAGTGTTTACCAGCCAAAAAGCGTAGGGCACTGATAATTAGGTTAGGTGCAGGTTTGTCTCCGAAAGGTGGTCTTTTCCACTGAAAATCTTTTGGGTGCTCAGAAGGGTTGCCGTATCTCTACAAGAAACGATGATAAGCTCTGTCAGCAGGCTCAATCTGAATTTGATTAAATTTCTTTTTTTTAGACGCTAGGCAAGCAAGACAAAAAACAAATTATTCAACAAATCTGGGGGGTGATTACAGAATTTTATGCGTTAGCGAGCGATTTCTCTCGCTAATTCTCCTCGGAGGAGAAATTCTCCGAGCGGCAGCCGAGATAACGTGCTCGCAAAGTTGGGATTACAGGTTGCGCTCGCAGAAAGAGCAGTTACTCGGTAAAGCCGAGTGTCTCGCTAACTACTCGGTATGTATAGGCTTGTGGGGTGCTAGACAGGCAGCTACTGTTTGCTGGCTAGCGCCTAGTTTAGTGCTAAAACTGTGCTAGTATTGCAAAGTTGGGATGGTTCTGACTTGGGTACAGGTAAAGAGTGTATGCAGTAATAGTGTCTACTGATGCATAGGCTTGTTGTGAGTTGCTAGACTAGCAGTTGCTGGCCATGGCCTCACACAGTTAATGGTGGAAGATACCATCACTACATACTCTCTAACTAAGTTTGCAGCCAACGCATGCTTGCAATAGACGTAATAGCACAGTTTTAGCACCAGATTAGGTGCCAGCCAGCAAAGAGCAGCTGCTAGTCTAGCACCTCACAGCAAGCCTATACCGGTACATCTGTAGACACCATTACTACATACACTCTTACCTGTAATCAAGTTAAAACCATCCCAACTTTGTAATAAGTCACTAGCACAGTTTTAGCACTGGACTAGGCGCTAGCTAGTACCGGTGATCAGCAGCTGGCCTACCAATCTTAGTTTGATGTATTTGTATGTAGACTATGCTTTGCATTTTCCTTTTTTGTTTTGTTGTTTATTTTTGAAAATCTGATTTTTTCTGCCGACATGTGTCATGTTTGAGATAGAGTGTAGCGACTTGATGAGCCTAGCCTCTTTCGCATGAATGAATAAACTTGAACTTGAGTCTACCATTTCACAACAAGCGTGAGAGTTGTGTAAAGCTCTAGTTGTGTCATATACTAGGTACTAGCTATATTGCATAAACTATGACCTAAAAAACTGCGCTCTGCCATGGCTAGTTGTGTATGAAATTGTCGCTCGGTAACTTAACGTGCTCATTTTTTTTTCTCGCTACTTGCCGAGCGAGTTCGTCAGCTCGGAAAATCCTATAATCCCGAAAAGCGCGTTAGGGAGGAAAAATTTTTTTCCGAGCAGTTAGCGAGCTCGTAAACCGCTTAACGAGCATCCTGTAATAACCGCCCTGACCCTTTAAAAAATCCGTCGTTTAATGATGAGCCGTTGTAAACTGCGGCTGAATTCCATACAATTCTGCAGGCTGTAGGTTTTCCTGGGCGTAACACAGGAAAGTGGTCCAAACACCATACTCGCTTTTGGTGGATATCCATCACCGGAACGGGTTCCGCATATTGTTCTAGGATGGTTTTTACTTCTTGGTTATAGCATTCCATCATATTAGAATTGTTTAATCGGCGTTCTAGCGATTTCAACTAAGCTAAAGCTTGAGATCTATTAAATAGGTCAGAATCAACAATAGATTTGAAGTTTTGAACATTTTCTTGAGCTTAACACGATGTACGTTAATAACTTAGTCACAAGTAGCAATTGAAAAATTACTAGAGCCATACATGCACCAGCCTAAACAGGTCTCAGCATCTGTAGGATATTTCTCAAGGTCTCTTGACACGATGCACGTTAATAACTTAGTCACAAGTAGCAATTGAAAAATTACTAGGGCCATACATGCACCAGCCTAAACGGGTCTCAGCAGCTGTAGGATATTTCTCGGGGTCTGTAGGATGGTGCAAGTAACCTGTATGTGCCATTAGGTCAGCATAATCGTATCCTTTTAGGATATCAACATCTGTTGATTCTTTGGGAAGCCTCCTTTGTAATGTTTTTAAGTAAGGATACTTATCAAAAAAGTCATTTTCAACGCTGGGTATTTGATGGGCCGGTTCTTCTAACTCTACAGCCGAAATAAGCTTATTAGTATGACGAGACTTTTTGTCACACCGTCATATCCGCAGTGATACGTTAGCAGAATCTTCAGTTCGATATCCGCCTCCAGCAATGCCAAATTTAAACACACTGGGCTTACAGTCAAGTTTTAGCTTTTTAACAAGGTCGCTTTTAATCAGTGTCACTCCACTGCACGAATCAAATGATATCGCAGCTCTATGCCACGACCCATCCTTAGATAGTAATTCCACATAAATAGATGGCGAGTACTTCTAAGAAGATTTGGGTTGGTTAGTCTAACGCGCAGTGGGTTGATAGTCAGCAGCATCAGGATTGAGAGATGATACGGGGTTGATAGCAGGGATGGCAATCGAAATCGCATCGAATCGAACTTTTTTTTTTCAAAAATATCGCATCCAAAAATCTCATCGCATAAATAGAAAAAATCTGCGATTTTTGTAGGTCACAAAATGCTTCCCATTGTTCCCAGCTCCATTTCTTTGAAAGAGTGAAGTAACTATTTTGTCATTTTGTGGCAGTGAAATTTAATCGGCTTCATGACTAAAACGAGCTGTCCATCAAACAAACTACTTTGTTTTAAAACCTGGAGGCGTCCTGCGGCTTCTGGCGAAAGAATTTTCACGCCTCTGATATTTTGCTAAATTAGTTTCATTTTGGCGGCGATTTTCATTTTACATCTTTGATATTGCTTTGATTTTAATCGCGAGTAGATTTAATCCGAACGAGTGCTTTTGAAGTGCAAACTCATGCAGCGCGAAGAGATGGACGGAAAGCCAGCAGAGCTAATAAATCACAGCTGTTGTGATTTTTTTTCACGATTCAGGTTTTCATTCTCAAGTGAAATTAAGCATTCTAAATCCATTTTCCAACATGTAATGCGCAAAAGCTTCGTTGGGATCGCATGGTTCAGGGGTGGGCAAACTTTTCGCACAAAGGGCTTCATTGTAAAAAATTTTGAAGCTGAGGACCGCACTGATTGTAGAGCAAAATAAAAAGGGTCGTCACGACTGCAGATGTCCTAATTTCCACTCTAAATCAGGTAAAAAGCAAAGAAAGATCCTCACGTCCGCGCAGATGTCCTAATTTTCTCTCCAAACGTCCGCAAATGTCATAATATTCCACTCAATATCAGCAAGGTAGAGTCGTAGAGATGGCACGTGCTGACTTTTTTGCAACCCGGACCGCCCATGGCCCGGAACCTGTGGCCCAGTAGCGGTAACCGACCCGGAAACTCATTCCAAAAACAAAGCCCAGCCTGCCCAAGGCCTATTCTATGAACGTTCAACCACATTTAACAGAAAAATGAAAGTCGAAAGGGATTTCAAAAATTGGTAGTGGGTCTCTTAGCCGCCCATGCCATCTCTACAGTAAGGTCTAAGGAGCAAGGTTTATATTTCTGTAAGTGCCCGCGGGCCGCATAAAATGATCTCGCGGACTGTAGTTTGCCCACCCCTGGCATAGTTGATAGCTATTCACAATGGACATGAGCAAGTGACTTATTTCAAATTTTTTGAGGTTTTGCAGTCTGCACATTTACAGAAATGTGTCAACTAAGCTAAGAATTTTCTCAACCAGAATTGGGTTTTAGACTTGGATAAAATTTGAAAAAATGATTCTCAAAACGTAAAAAAAGTAAAATGACGGGGTTAGCGTCAATTCGGTAGGCAATCTGCAATAGTAGTAGTTTATTTTATTTAACGACCAGAAAAACACCAAACAAAAGCAAGGAACAAAAACAATGGCCGAAAAACAGGTTACAGCGACAAAACGATATAGTACGATAATATAACAGCGACAAAACGACAATATAACAGTCCTTAAAAAAGTCGTGGTTCAGCAAGACAATCAGCTAAAATTAAAAAAGCGTTTTCCTACATCGGTTGACTTACGATGCACAATTTGCACACAGCTTGGAAGGTTCGCTATGCGTCGCGGATACTGCGGTCTTATTCTAGTTAGGTGCAGTTCCCGGCGACTTTTATCAAATAGGTGAGTGTTAGAGGGCACGGACGAGAACCTCACCAAGATTGCTCGAATAGCGCTGCAGTTGCCAGTGACACAAGTTTCTGTCGAGAGCGTTTTTTCGAGCTTGAAGTATGTGTTACATGATTTAAGGATGGGTTTTGGGAATGATGTAGTTGATGCCATTCTGGTTCTTCGTGCTAATAATTAAGATAGAGCAACTTGCGTTTTCTGCATGTACTCGTTATGTTTTACGTTGTTACGCAAAACTTATGAGATGATACTGACCGTTTGTAAAAAAATTTCATCACGTTTGTGCAAAAACTGCGTACCGTAAGTCATTTATTTGTGTTTTGAAAAAAACGCAAAAACATGTGATTGTTTGTATTTACTATTGTCACAACAAAATAACAACAGACGAAAGACTGAATGGTTTCATCATATGCATTGTGTTATTTCTTCGTGCTAATGATTAAGATAGAACAACTTGTGTTTTCTGCATGTACTCTTTATGTTTTACGATGTTACGCAAAACTTGTGAGATGATACTGACCGTTTATAAAAAAATTTCATCACGTTTGTGCAAAAAAAAAAACGCTAAACATCAAAAACATGTGATTGTTTGTATTTACTATTGTCACAACAAAATAACAACAGACGAAAGACTGAATGGTTTCATCGTATGCATTGTGTTATTTCATGATTTATTGTCAATTCAATGCAATTTAGAAACTGGAACATAACTCGCGAAAACGTCGATATGTTTTTCCAAAAGGTGTGTTAGACGTTAGCATTGACCCAGCAGAACAACTTGATGCTAAAAACTCAATTTTACCAAAAAATGACTTGAGCCTACGTAGTTTTTGCACTAACATGACGATTTGTAAAATATCAGAGTTCAAAATTACTCGAAAAATCGAAATAATCGAAAATCGCACAAATAATCGCAAATGCCAACACCAAAAATCGCATCGAAAAAATTTAGATAATCGCAACAAAAATCGCATCAAGTGAAGTATCGCATCGCAGTTTGACAGTCGTTACAGATATCGCAGAACCCCTTCGATGCGATTACCATCCCTGATTTTGAAGCATGTTTTTGATGAATATAATTTTTCCATAATTTCGAACCTTTTCAATAGCAATAAGCCTCACGCCCAAAGCACGCCTAATCAAAAATGTACGAACAAACTGCATTATATTTGGTGATACACTCAGATTTAGGGGCAAAAATTTAAATAATATTTGCCTAAAAATTGTTCAAAAAGTACTAAAATGGCCTTTACAGCATGTAAATTTTCAAAAATTTTCTGGGGGAGCACATCCCCGGACTCCCACAGCCTTTTTTATTCTCAATATGCTTTAAAATAATTCTTCCATAAAAAATACACTTGAAAATATGTGAAAATTTGGTGCTCCTTACTGAAAAAAATTCTTGAATATGCCGTAGGCATGAAAACATTTTTCAATGGGCTTTTTACGTCTTTTTTGGGTCTAACCTTCTTGTATTTAGTTAACATTCAACCTAATTCAAAATTTCATTCCCCCTACCAAAATTTTCTGTATCCGCTCCTGATTGCGGGATCGAAATTTTTTTTTAGAACCCCCCTTTGAAATTTGCTGGGTGCGTCCTTGGTCAGTATCATCAAGCAAGTTTTATTTAACAGCGTAAAACATAACGAGTACATGCAGAAAACGCAAGTTGCTCTATCTTAATTATTAGCACGAAGAACCAGAATGGCATCAACTCCATCATCTCCAAAACGCATCATTAAGCATGTATTTCAAGCTCGACAAGACTCTCTCGACAGAAACTTGTGGCACTGGCAACTGCAGCGCTATTCGAGCAATCTTGGTGAGGTTCTCCTCGGAGCCCGCTGACACTAACCTATTTGATAAAAGTAGCCAGGGACTCTAGTGCGGTATCTGTGACGCATAGCAAACAGGGGTGGATTAAGAGATCGCGGGGCCCCTAAATTATGAAAGACTGATACAACTAACATCCATTTGAATATTAATTTTTATTGACATCGCATTCAAGCGGAAATTTTATAAAATTTATCAAACTCAGGTTTGGGCCGTGCTCAAAAAGATATTAATGTTCACAACAAATTGTTACTTTGGTTATTGTTAATTTAAATCGGGAGTGGGCAACCTTTTTAACACAAGGGCCGTTTCCTTTCAAGTTATCAGTTGCAGTTTCTAATATCCTAGCATTTACACTGTACCGGTGCTTTATCGCCTATAGCAGGGGTGGCCAACCAGTGAGATGCTAAGAGCCACATTTCTTTCCGTGTTTTAGCAAAGAGCCATGTTATACATAAGCGCCTACGATTGCACTAACGTCACCATACTTCTTTTTGATACACAGTTACACTTACTTTTGCTTGGCTAGACTAGCAGTATGCTGGCCGGTGTAGTTGGTAACGACACCGCTATTGGTGCGGGCGGTCTGGGACTCGTTGCCTGGGCCGGTCAAAGCGGACACAGTGTCGCCAATGCTGCGATGTTTCTTCGGACTTCGAAGCTGTGTTGCCCAGGCGCAAAACCGCGAAGTTGGGCCCCGCCACTCGAGACATACCTTGTCGAAATTCTCTTAACAAAATGATTATCATGTGATAATGCACCTCATGCGTTATCAAACGCATCATGATTGCAGAACTATAATGCTGATAGAAGAAACAAACCATATGAAAAGGAGCCGCATTGAACTGGGAAAAGAGCCGCATGCGGCTCGCGAGCCGCAGGTTGGCCACACCTGGCCTATAGCTTATTAGGTTTCCAGCGACTTTATAGCATGCAATGCAATAGCTTGTAAATTTATTTAACATTTTTGAAATGAAATAGCTTATAAATTACCACGAACTTGCTGTATATTTGTCTGGGGTCGGCACGCTGCTAGATATACCACAAGTTTCTAAATTTTTTAAACATTTGATAGTCGTTCGCAGTCATTGATTTAAATGCTATTATACCAGTCTGTGCCGTGACATTACAGTTACTTTGTCATTGAAAGGTTGTTCAACATTTTTTATTGTACAGGTTATTACTGTACCGGTACGTAAATTTTTTGATTTCTCAGTTCAAGTTTACATATAGTAATGTAGGTTATAAAGCTGTAAATTTATTTCAATTCAATTTAATAGTCAAGTCAATTTATTCACCAAAAACGCAGCAAAAAGACGACGTTCAGGTAAGTAGTAGCGAAAGACACAGAAGTCACCAAAGTCAGCTACACTTTGAACATAAGATTGTGCGTGATTAGCGGCAGATACAAGACGTAATCGGTAGAAAATTTAAGAGCAAAAAATACTATTTGAGTAAAGATTTGACTGTTGACACGGTTGCTCTCAAACAAAATTAGGCTATTGCTGTAAAATTAATATAACCAGCGTCAGACCAGCATATTGCAGTAGCCTTTTGATAAACATTGAACTAATTCTGAAATAGTTTCGTCATAAGCACGTAAGACCTTCGCGAAAAAAGACAAAATACAAGGGCAAAAAGGGAGGAGGAGGTATCGAAACTTTAGTATGTTGCAGCCAACATTACATTAGGGCACAGCAAAAAAAAAACACGATTTATTGAAATTACGTGGCAATAAAGTAACACTCTTTAAACACATATGGATTGAAGTGAATTTGATTCACCCAAAACATAGTCTAGCTAAAATTACAGGAGATTGTTTATTCAAGAAGCGTATTTTTTCAGGGCATCCATTTTAAAAGTCTTTTTAAACTTAAAAAATGAAGCTTGTTTTTGTTCTATAGGTAATTTGTTCCATATTTCTAAAGCTTTATG
Source organism: Trididemnum miniatum (assembly GCA_964006365.1). Classification (NCBI taxonomy): domain Eukaryota; kingdom Metazoa; phylum Chordata; class Ascidiacea; order Aplousobranchia; family Didemnidae; genus Trididemnum; species Trididemnum miniatum. Next base: position 2,901,280 of record OZ023240.1, read on the forward strand.
TTCTGTCTTTTTTTTTTCCATTCAGTACGAGAATAAGTGTGAAAAAAATCTTTTTTACTTTTTTGACGTGTATAATGATGATGAATAGAATCCAAACTAGTAAAGTAACTTTTAAAATAATTTGGCAGCATATTGTTACTGAATCTCAATAAAAACTTAGCATACTCCACATCAATCTTGTCATCTAATTTTAAAACTCCAAACTCAAAATATAAAGCATTTACAGAAAAGCGACTTGGGCGGAATAAACTAGCTCGTAGAAAACGGTTTTGAAGAGTTTTAATTTTATGAAGTAGGTGTTTTGATGCTCTTCCCCAATTTATTAATGAATATTGCAAGACCGAATGAAACATACTGTAATAAATTAGTTTTAGAGTAGAGAGGGGAACGTAATGCCTGAGTTTAAAAATCATGCCACAAGCTCTAGAGAGTTTGACGCTGATTTGCTCTATATGTGGTTGCCATGTGAGCTTGTTGCCTAAAATAACTCCAAGATATTTGACGCTATTAGTTGGAGGAATATTATTATGGTTAACTGTCACTTCAAAATTTGTTGAATTTTGCATCGCATTGCCGATCATCATGAAGTTGCTTTTTTTGTAATTTAAAATTAATTTGTTTTGCTTCAACCATTTATCGACTTTATTTATTTCCTGAGAAACCTCTTGTTGAAGAAATTGAATGCTGTGATGGCTCATGTGTAAATTGGTATCGTCGGCGAATAACGTAGTTTCAAATTTGGAAACATTGGGTAAATCATTTACGTACAATAAAAATAGTATTGGTCCGAGAACAGAACCCTGTGGTACACCATATTTAACAGAATGAAAACTCGATGTTTTTTCATTGATTTTGGTATAGATTTTGCGGTTGTTAAGATAATCTTGGAAAAAACTGGAAATGGTGCCTCGAAACCCATAATGGTTGTAATTTTTTGAGAATGATGTCATGGTGCACTGAATCGAAAGCTTTCCTTAAATCTAGAAAAATTGAGCAAGTTATTTTTTTGTCATCTAAATTTTGAAATAATTTATCATATATCGATGTAACTGCCATTTCTGTCGAACTGCTAGTCCTAAAACCGAATTGCGAATAGAGAGAATATTGTTCTTGTTTATAAATTTCATCATTTTTTCTGCAATGATTTTTTTAAATATTTTTGAAAATATTGGAAGCAGGGAAATAGGTCGAAAATCATTTATTGAATTTGGAGAAGAAATTTTGGGAATAGAAATGATTGCAGCTGTCTTAAAACTATCAGAAAATGATTTTTAAGAGATGCACTAGTTGAAAAGTTTCGTTAAGAAAGGGGTCAAAACAACTTTGGATAACTTGATAAATTTAGGGGAGATACCATCTAGTCCGGGCGAAGATTGAGACTTAATATTGTTGATGCACGTATTAACTTCTTCTGTTATTTCATGTAGAACAAAACTTTGACAGCATCGTTTTGAGTGGATTGTTAAGGCCAAATTATTTAATGATTTCGCATCTTTTATTGTTGCTCCAACATTTGCTAAGTATTCGCATAATTTATTCAAAAAAGCTTCAGAACTAGTATGTGTGACCTTCAATATCCATAGTTGTGGGCATTTTAGATTTCCTTTTTTTGCTTTTGTAATCAATCACTTTCTCCATTGCTTAATCCGGCTCTGATAGCAAACCTTGCAAGCTATGTGAAGATTGTGCATCTTAAGCTAACTGATGCAGGGAAGTGTTTGTTAAATTTTAACTGATCGTCTTGCTGAACCACGACTATATTTAAGGGCTTCCGATTGCCTACGGAACTGACCCTAACCCCGCCATTTTACCTTTTTTTTACGTTTTGAGAATCATTTTTTTCAAATTCTATCTAATTCTAAAACCCAATTCTGGTGGAGGAAATTCCCATTTTAGTTGACACATTTTTTTAAATGTGCAGACTGTAGAACCTCAAAAAATTTGAACTAAGTCACTTGTTCATATGTCTATAGTGAATAGCTATTATTACACCATGCGATCCCAACGAAGCTTTTGCGCATCATATCTTGTTAGAAAATGGATTTTGTTAATTTCACTTAAAAATCAAAACCTGAATCTTAAAAAAAAATCATAACAGCTGTAGTTATCAGCTCTGCTGGCTTTTTGTTCATCTCTTCGCGTTGCGTGAGTTTGCACTTCAAAAGCACTCGTTCGCATTAAATCTACCTGAAAATCAAAGCAATATCAAAGATGTAAAATGAAAATCGCCGCCAAAATGAAACCAATTGGATAAAATAGCAGAGGCGTGAAAATTCTTTCGCCAGAAACCGCAGGACGCCTCCAGGTTTTAAAACAAAGTGGTTTGTTTGATGGACTGCTCGTTGTAGTTATGAAGTCGATTAAATTTCACTGCCACAAAATAACAAAACAGTTACTTCACTGTTTCAAAGAAATGGAGTGGGGAACAATGGGAAGCATTCTACGACCTACAAAAATCGCAGATTTTTTTCATCATTTATGCGGTGCGATTATTGATGTGATTTTTTTATGTGTATCACTGCGATTTCGATTGCCATCCCTGGTTATAACCAAGCTGAACAAGTTTGCTTTGAAATCTCCTAAAAGACAGCTCGTTAAGTGCAACTATGCCGTATAAATCCCTTTTATTTTTCCGTTGTTAGAAAAGCCACTTCAATATAACTTTACACTATCGTAAGGATCAAATCAGCACTCTAGACTCCGCGGAACATAATTCAATTTTTTTAACTTTCCGTGGCTTACATTTTTGACGGATGTCGGGGAGCAGCAGCTATCGTTGGATTTTTTTAATCATCTGGGTTTTTGCTACAATTAGGGGCATAGGATTCAATAAAATTTCCAAGGCACAAACAATCAAAATTTTCAACGTTTTTGAATGTTGAGCACAGAAATTGTTAGGCTGTGATTTTCTGGGGACAGGGTTGTACAGTAATAGATGCACAAATCAGGGTAAGGACGTTAGCTCAGTGGTTAAGACTTCTTTGTCGGTGCGGGAGGTCTGGGGTTCGCGCCCAGAGCGGTCAAATCGGACACAGTGTCGCCATCAGCAACTCGCACTGCTGCGATATTTCTTCGGACTTCAGAGCTGTGTTGCCCAGGCACTAAGCTGCGGAGATGGGCCCGGCCACTCGTAACACGCTTCGGCGTAGTACAGCGAGTATAATGAAGATCAAATTTTTTTGATTTGGTATTCTGAATTTTGGTTTAATAATAATTCATCATATTCAAGCAAGCAAATTTGAAATTTCGATAAGGCACGTGACCTAAATCAAAATTTGAACAAACTCAAAATATAAACTTACTGTTCGCTAGAAATAGGCCTACTTTGCGTAACAAGTCAAAAACTTTCTTTCCAAATGTTCTCATCTGGGGATTTTTATTTTGCGTAGTTAATGTGGACACGAAAATGTGAATAGTCCGAATACTATTGCAAAAAAAAAACAAAGAGACAATAATTTGATATTTGAGTATGTAAATTTCATTTATAGCAGTCCTTTTCGTCTTTGTCTTTTTTCGCATTTTGATTAAGAATTCAAATATAATTGATTAACAGATAAAAATAATTTACGCTTGTAATTGTGTATGATTATTTACTGTTTTGATGTAAAGCGCTCTCAAGCATATGATGTTAGCAGGCTATAGTTTAAAGTTTAAAATGTCACTTTCTGTTTTTGACACTGGGTACGAACCTACCACGAACAAATTAACTCTCTAATATTGTTGCATTGTGCAGCACTAATTTTGCGCTGTGCAATCTACTAATTTTGCTCCGTACGCGCGTTTCTACTAATTTTGCTTTGAAAAACTGGATGGATACAAACAAGTTCACAGTAAATCCGACGAAATCAAAACTTATAGTCGTAAACCCCAAGCTCCGAGCCCCTCAAATACAATTCTCTCTGCTATACGATGATACATGTATCGGAAACGATAAATCGTTAAAATATTTAGGGGTTGAACTAGATCAAGAATTGAACTTTTTACCTATCTCAAAATGTAGGTATAACAACTAAATTGAAACATCATTTACCCAATTCCGCTCCTTTAATGCTCTACTACTCGATAGTTTATCCTCATATTTTATACGGAATTATTCTTTGGGGCTCAACGTATGCATCGCACCTTAAAAAGCTGCAATTGCTGCAAAACAAAGCTGTGCGCGCGATTTGTTCTTTAAATTGGCGCGAACATGTGACACCGAGTTTTAATCGTCTACACATTCTAAAAGTAAGAGATGTAGCTAAAATGGAAATGGCGAAATTTGTCCACAAATCTGTTAACCACTCCCTTCCAAAATATTTTCAAACGTATTTTCACAAGGTGTCATTGGCACACAAACGTTCTACTAGGTCTTCCTCTAGTAATAATTTAGCAATCCCTCTGTTTCGAACAAGCCGTGCGCAAAGGTCTATCAAGTATCAGGGGTCTAAGGTTTGGAATTCGATACCAACTGCTATTCAACGTTTAAAGGTCATATGCCACCTATTTTCGGCAAATTTAAATTGCAAGTTTTTGCAGATTTTTTTCTTTCAAATGCCATTTCTAATGATTTTATATGACCAAAAAACGTCATTTTACCAACAAGTGGTCGCAAAATCTCTTTTTCGGCATTTTCGTGAAAGCGAGGTTATGACGTCACTGGTGAACAACTGCTGAGAGCTGCCGCTGTGACAACCATGCGTTTGTTGGTATTGTGGCGATCAATTCTTAAAAAAAGGCAGTAAATGCATTTCAATTTTGAATTTTATGTGTTATCTATCGTATGCGAGCAGGGGCCTGTTCATAAAAAAGAGAGGGGCCAGTGTAGTGCCCCCTAAAGCGGTTAATTAAAAAAGTTAATGTAAGTCTCAGAATTATAAGCTGCACTAAAAATATGGTACAGTTGTTGTTAGTTGTGAATAATAAAGGGTTGATTGAGTCACTGAGCAAAACTGGCGATACAATTTAAAAAAGATAAGCATGGAAAGCTATGAAATGTAGACCAGCAGCCAGTGAGTCATTAGTTAACGCTAGCTTTATTTGCAGAATATGTTTCATATTTCATACGCTCCTCAGTGTTGCTTATAATTGTGAAAATAGCAATATAGAAGAAATTGACATTCCGACTGATGTTTTGCCTTATCAATTCAAACCACAGGCTCTACCTACGCCAGCATGTTTATCCAATAGCAGCACCGACTCAAGCAGTTGCGCAGAGTCCAATGTGGATAAAACTGATGGTTCAACTACAGATGTAGACATCTGGTAAGTAGTGGTTTTGCCGTTCGTTTGTCATTTCATCACTGCGAAGTTTTCGATTATCGTAACAGAGAAAAACGTGTGTCACAGATGTCAACGTGGAAGATGCAAGGCGATGCAGTCAACGATAAGAGATTGGAGAAACTTGTCAACTGCATCACGGACTCTCCTGGTTTTCAAGCCAGCTGCCTGCTCGTGGATGTGTTAGGAAACATCATACTATGAGTTTTGAGATGTGCTCGGTCCCCAGAAAAAAATCAGCCGATACCCAAATAAAAGCTGAAAAGTTCCAACTAATAGCCAAAAATAAAAACACATTATAACTTATAGTTTATCACGATGTTGGAAGATACAGTACGCACAGTCGCACACGTTAGTTCTAACTTTTTGTCACAGAACATACAGATGCATCGCGTACAGAAGATTCACTCGCTGGATCTGGAAAATACTGGGACAAAGAAACAGACTAGTGCTACTAGCATGTGTGGTGACAAACATTGGAAAAAAAATTCAGTTCTGAAGAATGATGTGGGTTTGAACACGCGATTTGAATAAAAAAAACAGTTGAGTTATTCTTTTCAACGTTTAGAGCTATCTGTTTGCAATTAAGTTCACAGCTTTATGCAGAAATAAAGCTACGGTAATTTATTCACGTCAAATGATACACAAACATTATCCAAACAGAAAAGGCTACCTTTATACCCTACCCTTAACTGCTAGTTCTCCCGTCTGGTCTAGTCTATTTAACAGCGACAAAACTCGCGGTTGTTCACCAATGACGTCACGGCACCGTGAGAATATTTTTATCACTTTGAAAATCGCGTACTTTGAAGCGTAATAACCCCGTCATTTTTCAACCATACGGCAAAAAATTTGGAGATTTTCTTAATCTGAGTGTAAACTCTTAAAAAAAACAAAATTAGCAAAATGACAAATTTGGTGGCATATGACCTTCAAAACTTAAAAAGTTTACGCAAACATATCGCGAGCAAATATTGGTTGCACACAAAAGTTAAGTCACTAGATTTTACTTGTAGTTCTTTCTCTTAATTAGCCACATATTAAAAGATGTGGCTATCTTATTGCTGCTACAACGAGAATTAAATGTGAGCATCATTCTGCTCATGAAAGCAAACAAAAGGTAGTCGTTTGACTCGAAGACTTCACGTCCATTCACGGCTTCCTCATATTGCAAGTAAATGAGCTTCAGTTGCATGTTTACATTAAATCTACAGTTTTTTTTCCTTTTTAAAGTTTTTTTGAGTGCTTGTAATTGTAATATGAAAATAAACTTGTCTGTGTGTCCGTCTTTTAAGCTCGAAATTTTTTGGTTGGCTTTTTTTTCGACTAGCTTTTTTGAAATTGTGTGTATAAACAGTGTGCGAAGCAGAAAATTTTTATCGGGGAGGATGTTTTTGTCAACAATTTTGCTGAATTGTGAACCCAAATAACAAGACAATCTTGCGAAAATAGTATTTATTGTTCATGGGGCGATGCAGTGGCGCAGCAAAAAAATTTAAAAGGGTGGGGGAGCATAATTTCACCATTTCTTTTCAAGCGTACTTTTTATCAGTACAGCTAATTGAAGCAGGTTGAAAAACAGAAAAACTTTAGGGGGTCCGAGGTATGTACCGCCTGGAAATTTTTGAAATATTACGTAATGTAATGGCTATTTTAGTGCTTGTTGAACATTTTTCAGGCAAATTTTGTTTAAATTTTTTGACCCTAATTCTGAGTACTTCACCAAATATGGTGCGTTTTATTTGCACATTTTCAATTATGCATGCCACCACTTATTGTTATCGAAGAGGTTCGAAATCATGGAAAATTTGTATTTATCAAAAACATAGTTGAAAAACGCTGATGAGGTGAATACATTCCCTCATCCCATTCCCACCCACCCTTGGATTTGCTCCTAGCCATAAGCTCCGAAAGCCATCAAAAGAGTCTGGCATATTTCAGTCACTTGACACCATTTGTTCTATTTTACTTAAAGGCAAAGTAAAAAGAAGAGGGGCCTTGGCATAATGCCTTCCCCTAAATACGCTTCTGGAGCGATGTCATTGGTTAGTGACCAAATTATAACAGTGGTGGCGGGCGTACTGCGTGTTGGCATACCACCAGCATGATGAACCTATGTCAACGGTAGAATTTCGAAAACTTCATTAGCTTTGTTTTAGGCAGGTGTCTGTTTTATAAGTGAAGCAATGGGTTTAGGGGTAGAGCAGTAAGCTGCTCCAGCGAGGTCCGGGGCTGAGCCCCAGAAGATATAGCATTTTCTTGATTCATACTCTCAATCTCAAACTTGATCTGAAAAAAGTTGGGGAACCGCTGCTTTAACATATTCTCAGTGCTTTCATTAGCGCTTATATAAAACTACTGACGTGTTTTAATGTTGATGAAAAATAAACTGTTCTGTAACAGGCGCACTGAAAAGGATGTTCTTGATTAGTTTGCGAAGGAAACCATGACAACTATAAGATATGCTGGAAAGTATCGCCACAGTCCGTACCCACAAGCAACACGTATAAAAAATATTTAACTTCTTAACGGTAATTATCACTGGGGGAGGCGTTTTGGCATCCCCCTCAGGACAAATGTTTTTTCTTTGCTGGGGGGACGACTATTTTTACTGGGGGGACATGTCCCTCCCATCCCCCCTACGTCGCACACTGTGTATAAAATGAATCAAAAGCATTCTTTTAGATTTTGCGAAGATTGTCACCAAGTTTCTGGCTGGTAATGAATATTATGTGCGCTTTATTTTAGCTCGAAATTTTTTCATTGGCTTTTCTTCTTTCGATTAGCTTTTTTGAAATTGTGTGGATAACATGTAAATTGTAAATATAACAATAAACTTTCATATTTCTTTTTTTTTTTTTTGCTTCAACATGGGAATAGCAATACGAACGTAGACAGTATTTTTACAGAATTGGTGGTAGGCCTACATCAAGTACAATACTACATTCTCAACAAAACTGACAGAATTTTTAAGAAAGTAAACTTTAATCATCTCGCTGACAAACACGTAAACGTATTAATAAGATTCATTCGTGTGATGTTATTTTACAAAAAAATTTTGTCAAGGCATCTTTAAAGCAATTTTTGCAACGTCCAAAAGCCGAAACAACGACTAGAAGGCCAAATATCAATAAACTGCACTAAAAACTTCCAGATGCAAAATTGTGAGAAAACTGACCTCTGTGTGAAGTTACACTGTACGGACACAGAGTGCACTTTCCCTAAATATAGGCTAACATTATGGGTCCTACTAAACACCGCAAAGGACTTCAAGTTGATGTACTAAACACCGCAAAGTACGACAAAGGACCCTAATCGTAACCTAACCTTAACCTAACCCTAATTTAAAGTCCTTTGTCGTTCTTTGTTATGGTATGGTTCTAAGTCCTTTGTAGTTGTGTGCGGTGTTTAGTAGATCAATTTGAAGTCCTTTGTCGTTGTTTGCGGCGTTTAGTTCGTCAATTTGAGGTCCTTTGTCGTCCTTTGCAGTGTTTCAGTCATTTGCGGTGTTTAGTAGGACTGTAACATTATCCTCTGTAATACGCATTTCTAAACTGAAAAAAGTATCGGTGCATGCAAGAAAAACTCAACTATAAGCGGCCTCAGGGGTCCGCGCATCTCCATCACTTATAGTACAGCATAATAGGTTGTAATGTCTTTGTTACAAAGGCCACAATCGCAAGACAGCCGTTTAAACTTTGTTAATCTTTGTCCTTTCACCGACTAAATGCAAATTTAGCGGATTTTTAACAATAAATTGGTATGCTGAATAATTTAACATTAAGCTTCAAAACAACAGAGATTTATGTAGGCGAATCGAAATTTGTCCAAATCCGCTATCACTTTCCTTATAGCGGTATGTTTCTGACAAGAACAAACGTAAACAATAAAAGCGTCATGCGCATGTTTAGATCTCAACCTTGCATGTGCAAATCGTCCCATGGGAAACATAACGTCGTAAGTGACAATTTTGTAGTTTCGAGAAAAACGCATTTGAAAGTTTAACGACTTGTGAAAAATCAGGATTTGGATCAATTCTTTCGCGTAGCGGCATGGAGCACATCATTGTAATGCTGTTTCATTATGCAATGTCCCTTTCCCCAAAAGTGACTGCACTCCCCCCCAAATTTCACTTACGACCTTTTTTTTTCTCAACGTGTGAAGTACATTGCCACTTACGACTTTTCATGATTATCTTTTAAAATGTAGTTTTGGAGAGTAAACAACGTTTTGTTCAAGCGGAAGGGTCGTGATTGATATTATTGACTATTCAGCAGCTGCTCCACATGACGCACTAAACGAATGAAACAGTTTAATACGAAAAGTAGCACGAGTGTCACAGGCAAACAGTTCGTAGAAAATTTAACTTGGGACAAATTTAACATAGCCAGTTTCAACTTATCGCAGCACTGAAACTGCATTCAAAATAAGCTGAGAAAATTGCAACACAAATACGACTGACTTGACAAAATCGCTGACTGATGAAACTAATAAAATGCACAGCAACACAAACAGAAACAAAGTCCAAACACTTCACTGCTTTTCACTAGCCACCTCATTGGCCGTCGACTGGTCCGGTTCCGGAAACCGATCTTCCAATCCCCGATCAACTCCAAGTGTTTTTTCTGGGTATAATTACCGTCTTTTCTCCGGTTCCAACCAAGTGTGCTAAGAAAAACAGCATTGCAAACCTAAATCCTTGCTCCTTGTAAAAAAAATATTGAAGTGTCTGCTTTTTGTTTTCCGCCTTGTGTCTGTGCTCGAAACGAGATAAAATATGTAGTCTCTCTGCCGCTGCCAGTCTGCCATCTTCCAATAATTGTGGCTCATGCCTTTTGTGTTTTGGAAGAACATCATTGCAATGATTGACGCATCTTCCACGATGATAAAATTTTAGTCGCCTTTCTTCTACTTTTTTGTTGCGTTGGGTCACGTATTCTTTATCAGAGTTACGAGCTCTTTTCCGAATGTTCTTTATCGCAGTTACGAGCTCTTTTCCAAATCTTCTGCTTCCAATTTTTTTTCTGGATCGTAATGGAGGGTAAATTATGGCTTCTTCTACACCAATATTGCTATCCAAAGGCACGTCTCCAGTTCGGGCAGCTACCATTGGAGCTGTGTTAAAGAACACTTCGGCTATCTACTTCATCGTTTGCTCCAGCCGAAGATAAAACATCTGCCGCAACGCTGTGACTAGTGCTTGGTGCTATGATATCAGCTTCAGCATTTCTGCTGCTGAAAGTCGTTGCGCATTCGTCAGTTGGTTGAGCATCACTATCATTTGCAGAGAAAGTAGCAGCTACGTTTGTAGGGTTAGCACTTGATCTTGATATCAATTATGCACTTGCTTTTTTTGTGCGGCGGTATTTCTTGGTTCCTGCAAAAATATTTTTAGTTTAAGTCAACGCAGCTGTAAAAAAAATGCAAATCAAACATAATAAGTCTGGCTCTAAATTGTAATGTTTGCGTATTTTCGATTAGGTGTACATTTACAATCACTTTCACTGTACAGTAGAATTCATCCACATACAACTAATCACGATTTTAGTCACAGGAGTCACTTCCTTAACATTAGACCGTTTTCCATTAAACCTGTAGGAATAAAGAGCAAACTTGCCATGGATATTCTTCATGAAAAAAGCTCTTTCTCTGAAAAACACTTCAGACAGAGCGGTATGAGTTATGATCCTGTTGCAAATTCCCAAATACAGTCTGATGCCAACGAAGAGGCAAGCAGGTCAAGTAAATAGTACCGCATGTTTTGTGATATAATCAAAACGCTTCTAAACACTATGCTATGTAAAATAAAAAGCGGGGCAGGCACAAGTTAGCAACTCTTACTTACCTCCGTCATCAGAATCGCTAGAAGAAAACGTTTAATAATCGTCCCCCGATGATAAGCAGCTTTCTTCCGATTCGCGATCGGAGCCAACTATTTCATCAAAAGCTGATGTCACTTTGGGAAAAGCCATAAATACATTTAGTTATAAGCAGTAGGTTAATATAATCCACTATAGGTGAATCAAGGCTCTATGTAATCAATAAAATAGTAGGCCTATCATAACATTAAAAAAACACTATTTTTTTGCAAAGTTTTGAGACACAGCTCATGGAGTTTCTGCGCAAGCCAACCCCAGTGCACAGGCTCTTTGGATCATGATGTTACGTGCACGTGGTTTGAAAAGGATCTACTTCAGAATATCGCTGTTCGTGCAACACAACTTTTTACTTGGTTGCTCTATAATCAGCTCAAATATAGGCTACCCTCAAAATTCTAGATTCCGACCACTTAACTCTCTTTCCTGAGACCCTACCAGATGAATTTTTCTGTCTCGGCGCCAGTACCGCATCCTCCTTAACCTCACCATAGCTAATTTTACTGTAGAGCTACGGCATATTGAATCACTAAGAAATTGATATTTGATACAGCTTCCTGTCGTTACTACAAAAGTCTTTATTTAACTAGCATGTTATTGTTGATATTCTGACTTCCCACTCCCAGGCCATGCATACTTGCATAGTAGATCTACAACCACAAAACCTTCCAACAGTCATTTTCCCAAGCGTCTGTGGTTAAATCGTTGAATCTTTCATGCGTATCTGCCACCAGGAGCCACCAAATTTGCCAACTAAACAGAGAGTAGCTTATGGCTGGAGGTAAACGTAAAAAATTAAAGATTAAATCGTGGTTACAAGCTGAATTTAACAGTCATGATATCACTGCAGCAAAGAAAAATGACGTAACAAAAGATTTGGGCCATATTGTTGCAGTGGTATGCCATTACTGGATATTAAAGAGGGACTGCTAAAAAACTAAGGTTCACTTACGATCTTATGTTGCGCCAGCGATGTCACTTACGACCTTTTTTTTGTGAGCAGTTGAATGAAACCGCACTTACGACCTTTGATTATTGGTGAATATTCTGGAAAGCTTTAACTTTTTAGTAACCGCTAGTCGGCAGTAGACGGAGTAATCGACTAGCAAGTTGTTAGTGCAAAAAAACGATTTTTCAGAAAATGTCACTTACGACCTTATGTTTCCTAAGGGACGAAATGCGCACTTGCCAATTAAAAGTCTTGGAACTTGCATGATATAAGCATTTGTGAAAAATCACGTAAAAATAGCTCGTTTTATATTTTAGCAAATTCTCTTTCTGCAGTAGGAGTATGGTAATTGGTAAGCCAAATTTGAATATCAGTTTATATTTCTAAGAAGTGGAAATCCAAGAATTTGTGCTAAAATAAAATTAAAATAAGTTGCGAGCTGAATTGTCTTTTTTTTCCGTAGACCTACAACACGTTTAGCGAACATAAAGCAACCGCGTAAAGTAGCCTACTTCATCTGTAACTCTAATTGAGCAAAACGATCGTAAAAGCACTGGTTCGGAAAAACTAAATCATAAAACAGTGCTGTTCAATCATTTTGGCATCAAAGAGCCGCATACCCTTTTTTGAAAAGTAAAATTATAGTTACAGAGTAAAGTTTAAGAGAAAAAACGCGAGTTTTACCTTCAAAATTTTTGCGAAGCGGGAAATCTACCTAATGCGGATAAAAATGTTCATCCGTTTGTGAATATTAAAGTAAAACTCAAGGAACTCCGGCAAGTTCTTTTATGGTCAGGATACCCTTTTGAGTGCAGCCGAGTGGAAGCTGTTTTTTTTTTTTTTCGGTAAAATTTCGGTCCTAGTCCAAATTAAATTCGTAAAACCGAAGAAATTAAAGCCATTTCGCTTAATTGACCGAAGTAAATATCTTGCCAATATGCAGGCAACAATTACAAACGGACTACCGGTGTCACAGGGTCAGGTTTAACAGACATTGAGCTGATCAAAGTAGTGTTTTGTGTTGCGGTTACAAAAGAGCAGGTGTGTATTTCGTTCAACGTCTTGTTACCGTACTTCAAACATAACCAAAAAAAAAATTGAAATGACCGAAACTTCTGTGGACCGTCAGATCAATTGACCGAAGTCACATTTTGAAAAAAATAACCCAGTGTGGAAGTATAATAGGGTTCTACAAAACTCTTGCTGAAGAACATTGCCTTATAACCTGTTTTATAAAATAAAAATAAAAAATGGTGAAATCTGACGACGTGTTAAGCATTTGATCTATTAAATTTATTGATCGATTAAATTGGTTTCTGTTCTTTTTTTTTTTTCCGGCCTACCTAACCATGAAAAAGATATTAGGCCTACGAAATAATACGTTAATTGGACGAATCAAGACTCGTTGTCGGTTGTGAAATTTGAATTCTTCACAATCTCCTGAAGAGTGTCAGGCGAAAAGCTCCGAGAACGAAATTACTTTATTTTACTTTTTCAAACTTTGTACCTCAAACCATCCGTATGTGTGACCATTCCAATGCATTCCATAGTTATTTCTTATTAACTTGTAATTTGCTGCTTGCTCTGCTACAATCATTTCTTCAACAGCGCAAGTACGAGACGTGGGTGGGAGTTGAGCCAATAACTATGCCATGACGGATCACGGTGATACGCCACCAATTTTTATTTCATTACTTGCAATAGTATGACAAAAACAAAACTTGTTTAAAATAAGTGAAATCTATAATCCTGAAAAGAAGGCTATATGCGGAAATATCATTCCGACAATCTTCATGCTTTGAAACTTTATTTTGAGCAAACTGATTCATTTTTCTCTTACTAGACAATTATTATCGTGCTTTGATAGGTTGATTGATGAACATAGCAAGCGAATGCTTGGGAATTTTTCTTGAGCTTGATTGTTTTGCCATTTTTTCTGATTTTCAGCATTTCAGATCAGATTTTTAGTATTTTGTTATGTTGTTTTGACAAACTTGGTTTGAGATTTCAGTTTTTTCGACTAATTGAGAAAAAATTTTGGATCTCACAAAAAAATTTTGCGAATTTTGAAAAATAATTTTTAGTCCCGACTTCCCGGGAGAAAACACTAGCTCATACAGTATTACGGCGCTGACTCATGAAGGTAGCCGACTTTCGTTGTGTGTCGTGATACCGGCATGTTTTCAATTATGAGCGCATGCCTTCCCTTTTCTCTATCTTTATTTTATTTTGAACGTTATACAACATTTTGGACCGACCTTGAAGTATTATTACTTATTTCAATAAATTAACAAATAGTGATTAGGTGAGAATATCTGGTGAAAGAGTATGAAATTTTGCGTTTATCAGAAAGTTGGTAGCTTCTTTACCTGGTGGAGTTATAAAGATACATGCCTATAAAGCACGGGCTAGATCCGACAATACTTAGGAATACGACGACCAAAAGACCTTAGTGCTTAGAGGGTTAATACCCCTTAGTAAGGACTGTATGCCTATTTGTTTTTGCACAATGATTTTCTCAATAGCTCCTCAATAAGCTTAATTTACTACTTGCCGCACCGAATCATTTGATACAGGCGTATAGCTATTCTCCTATTATTTCCAACCATGCTCCAACCACAGGCACTGTGCTCCAACGACAAGTTAAAGTAAAAGCTTGACTTTGCGAATTTTTTTTTTGCTTTTTTAGTAATTGCAATTAGGCTCCTGTAACCCTGAGTAATTTGTAAGCCGGCACTTCCTCTAATTCCGCAGTTTTCCATTTTTTGCATACCATTTAAAATAACAATAGGATGAACAAATTTAAACTTTAGGCATTATATGGCAAAATAAAATATTTTATGAACGTCCAAAATTTGAAAAGATTGTAATAAAATCTGATAAAAAATAACCAATTTCAGTGCAAAGTTTTTACCGTGCAGTGTATTCAATACGGAGATTGTATTTTTAATTTTATTACATTCCTGATGTTGTAAATTGTAGGCTTTCAATGTTTCAAGCTGACATGACGTATATTTTATCTACTGCGTAATAGCAATATGTGTCATTATTTTACTTATTGATGCGTTGATTTAACCCGCGCGTGTACCAAAATAAATTTGTTTGATAGTTTAATTTTCAGTTCTTAGTGTATTGCATTGTTCTATGGTAGTAGGCCTTTATTCGGTTATTAATAATTTTTAGATGACTGACGATGACCTTTGAGATCGAAATCGATTTTATCTTTTGTTGGATCTTATTAGAATTTTATCAAATTTTATATGAGGCTGGTTTTTACCTAGAAAATACCTGATAGATCTATTCTGGTGTTTATTGGCTATAACTCGTCATAATGGAGGTAACAATGCTAAAAAAATGTTTGAAAAAGCAAACCGTTTACAGGATCCTAAAAAAGTACCACCCTTCCTGGTAGTACCTTTTTTTAGGACGCGCTGGGTTTTGCATATTTACAATTGATTTTCGTTAGGTTGCGATTAAAAATCTATCATTTCCGGTGTTTTCGTTAGGTTGCGATTAAAAATCACCCCTCCAGGTAGTACTTTTTTTAGGACCCTAAGAAATTTGCGGTTGCGTCCGCAAAATCCTAAGAATCCCAAAGATCCTAGAAAAAGTACTACCGGTAGTTTTCGGGATATTGAGTGTTGAAAATATGCGTTTTAGCCACTAGTGGCGCTATTGTGCTCAAATTAATTTTGCGAATATTGGCTCAAAAGTATTATTTCTCAACAGCGGCGTACGCACGGGGGGGGGGGGTTTCGGGGGTCAAACCCCCCCCCCCATTGACGATTGAAAAAAATTAAAAACCGCTCTTTTTGGACCGATTAGCGTGTTTTCATATAGAGATTGTGTTTTTCTATGCTGTATCAAATTTCCTATGTGATCTCGAGAAACGTTCATTGTAATGCAATAATACCGGTAGTCAAACTTTTCTGGTATGTAGCGCTTGAACCAATGGCTGGCTCAAAATGCAAGCCTGGACAAGGTCAATGGGCACTAAAGCTGGAGTCGTGTTGTGATGTCACAAAAACATTGTTCTCAACGGCTATGGCTGGACAAGACAACGTTTCAGCGCTGAAGGCATTGTTGGAAGAGAACGGTTGCAACGCAGGCAGATGTTCCGCTTGCGATGTCATGATTTTGAGCCAAACCGACTATAGTTGGCGTAGTGGTTAGACACATCGGTGCGGGAGGTTTTGGGTTCGATGTTTGGGCCGGTATCGGCCGTTAGCTCATTTGTTAAGCGCACAGGTTATCGGTGCGGAAGGTCTGGAGTTCGATTCCCGGGATGATCAAATCGGCACAGTGTCGCCAACGGCTCGCCACCGCTGCGACGTTTCTGTGTTACCCAAGCGCTAAGAGATGGGCCCCAGTGACGTTCGCACGGGTCGGGAGTCAGCACTCCCCTTCCCCCTTGACAATTGCAGAAAAAATGAAACCTTTCTTTTTTAAAACGAACCGACTTTTCTTCATGCGGAGCTTGCCGATATTGCTGTCATGTGTTCATCCCAAACAACACCATCCCCCACAAAACATTTTAGCTTAAACCATTTCCTTACAAGTACAATGATCATCCCTCCCTATGTCTGCATGAAAAGTTGTACCATCCCCCCATAAGTGTTTTTACTACTCGAGCACTGATTACGATGCAATGCTACAATACCGGTGCCCGATAGTCCAACTTTTCCGTTGTGTTTTGGTTGAAGTGCATTTTTGTCATTGATGTTGCTGTGAAACAGTTAAGAAGTAGGAGTTTCCTTAAATGCGGTGTATCTGCAGTAACTATGGCTGCACACAAACTTTTTTTCTTTAAATCAAATTAAATCTTGATTATACCCGTTTCATTAAATTCGTTGTTGTACCGAAACGTGGTAGCGAGTGGCAGGGCCCGACCCCGCGGCTTAGCGCCTGGGCAACGCAGCTCCAAAGAAACGTCGCAGCGGTTGCGAGCCGTTGGCTACACTGTGTCCGATTTGACCGGCCTGGGAATTCAGTCCCGAACCTTCCGCATCGATAGCGAAATCTTTTACCACTGCGCTCACCCTATTGATCAGATTCTTTTCCTTTGTATGGGCGAAATGGCGTAGCAAAAACGCTCCTTTGTATGGGCTCAGGTGCGGAATCTTCGAATCTGAAGTGTTTAGCTGACAAATGGTCGAACATGCAGTTCTTTTCTATGAGCTCAGATTCCGAATTTTCGAATCCGAATTTTGGAACCCGATCGAACCCGAAATCAGATTCCGACATTTTGCCCATACAATGGGAAGCATGCTGATCAATAAGGTGCTACTCTATAATCGCCCGGTTTTTTGAGACATTTTATTGAAATGTAAAAAACTAAATTGACACTGCTCTAAGTGCCAAGAGTAAGATAAAAATACTGCCAAAGACGACCATAGACCAACGAAAATTTGAAGAGGCCTGGGAGCGGAACAATGGGAGAGACAACATTGCTTTTTCGTACCGTAAGCTGACTATCTCAGGAGCTAGAGTTCTTCGTTTCCCATAGACATCCCGATTATGTGTTTGAAAGCTTCTGATATCGACGCTGTGACTTGGCAGAAAAATGCTTAGATAATATCGACGCTGTTTTTGACTTTAATCGGATGATTAGGGATTCCTCTCGCGCATAATTTATTTTAGTTTAAAACGTTTTGGTAGGGAGGGCAGTTTTTTCTTATGCTCCAATATCTTCACTTTTCAAATTTCAAGCCAGAAACTGCCTCTTCATAATGAGTGTACCGTATATTGACTGTTTATAACAAGGTTTAGCCTATATGCGTTATTTATATTAATGTTGGTTTTAAACAAAGTTTGTTTGGAGAGAAGGAATTGCTTGTTTTACCCCCTGGGTGCACCCTGTTTGTGACGTTGCGACAGCTAGCCAGCCTACTTCAGTCAATTGACTTTCCTATGGAGCAAAAATGATTTTAACTAAAATTTTTAACCACGGCCTGACAGCTTGAGTTTCTGTGAAACTTTTTCTCTCCTTAAATGAAACGCAAAGCATTAAGCAAAAGTGTGAATGAAATATCTTTCTCGTTTCCTTAGTTATGGCATTATATAGCTTAATCATGGTTAACTGCAATTTAGGCTGGAAACATTACAATACGATGCACTTTAATACCTCTAAACTACTGTAATTGTAATGTAGCATCTTTACGTCATCAAGATGTGACGTCACTGAAACCCCCCCCATTGAGAAATCCTGCATACGCCACTGCGGAGTACTGTCGCACATAATCCCAAAATATTTAGCTTCGCGCACATCTTGAAGAACGATGTTTTTGACCTTGTTACTGAGAAGCAAAACAAGCTTGTTTTGAATAGTGGGAGAAAGATAAGTAGTGGTCATCTTCTTAGAAATGCGAATGTCAGAAAGATGTTTGCTGAGTACGGGACTATATTTTGCCAGAAGCTTCACGGTCTCTAAAAAATTCCCTTGGTTGCTGGATTCAAAAGCTTCACGGTGTTCTCGAAAAGGAAGATTTCGCTTATTTAGAAATATGACATCAACGACGCTTTCTAAAATGGCTTTCCACTTCTTTCGCTCTTCATCAATATGTTTCTGCATGCTATTGTCAATTGTTTGTTGCAATTGTAGTCTCATTGCAAGCTCTTTCCATTTTTCTATGCATTCTTTGTGGATTTAGGAATTCTCATGCTCAATTACGCGTGGATTTAAGTGCCAAAAATTATTAAAACATTTTGTGACAAATAGAGTATTTCCAGTAAAGTGGAACAACTTACAACCAAAGCAATACAATCCAGATTCCTTTTTCGAATATAACAACCATCTTCTCAAAATTCTGTCACCGTTTTTGAGTATTTTGTAAAACCATTCTGTGGAAACACTTCTTCGCTTAAGCTTAGATCTATCTCCAATTTCAATTGTTCTGTGGTTGGAAGCAAATGGGCCTTCCTTGTTTTGATACTTTTCTGGTCCTGCTTTGACTAGCTCAACTCTCAACTGGTGATCTATAATTTCAGGCCAAGAGGCCACATCGTTGGGCAAATTGTTCACTACTGCAACTACTTCGTCATTATTTTCACTTTCGTCTCCAACTGGCTCAGCATAATTGATTTCATTGGTAATACTTTGGGTAGACCCTGTTTCTTGTGTTATTGCTGATAAGCTGATCTCTTCACTATCCTTGTGGAACTCAACGTTATTTTCTGGGTTTTCATTTGAATCGTTCTCTGGTATTGTTAGAGAACCATTAGAACTAGAAGAGGTTACAAACTTTAGCATAGCTCCCTCATGCTTTTTTAATTCTGCTTCTTTTGCTTTCTTCTTCTTTCTAAAGAAAGCTCCACTCTCCTTGACATGTTTCATTTTCGATTCTATTAACACCTGTATACATTGAAAATCAACTGCAGTTAATTTATGTGAGAGTATTAACAGGATACATGCCTCATGATCACACGGGGGAGTTGAGGAGCTCATTATTTATGAGGGTTTACAACAGTGGCGTAACGTGACCTGACAGATGAGGCATGCAATTACGATGACGTCATTAGTTTTCTTATTCAATTCAACTTCAAAAATGTACTCATTAGAATTCGTTTCAGCGTATTAGGCAGGCGAAAAATTACCGCACATAACATCAGTTTTTATTTCATAAAATACACTGTATGTCAAAAAATTGATTTCAATTCTTTGGTAATCCATCTATTACATTACTTTATCGCCTCATTTCAAGGAGGCTCCATGACGTCATACAATTGTCGAAACTAAACAACTGCGCTGTAAGGCACACAAATCGAAGATCATAAATGATACAGTAATAATAATAACGTTTATACAAAGCTAAATAGATAACTTTTTAGTGTCTGACGCTGTTTATACCGGTACCCTAATCCTTTAATATCCAAGAGTACGTGCGTCAAATGTCCCACAGTGTAGTATTAAGACAATTTTTGTTAATGATATAGCGCTTGCATTTCTCATGCCCGTGATGGCCTGAATTTTCAGGTTAATGGCTGGTTTCAGAAAGTTCAAGTTTGTTTATTCGTCACCAACCACAACGGATAAAACAAAAACACAGGCATTAGATAAATGACATAAGGATTAGTGACAGGGTAACTTCGAAGGGACCATGAGGTCTTCGAGTTAGAAGCCACCATATTGAGTTAGAAAGGAATTCTGCGCACGTTATTCCGATCAATCTGAGAATGTTGTTGAGAATTTCTCGCTACAATGTAATTGCAAATATATATCAACTTTCATCCCATTCATCGAATGTTTACCAGCAGTTGTGAATCAAACCAAATGCTTTTCTAGTGACAATCCACATTTTTATAAGTGAGCATATTTTGTTACACAAATAGCATAGTTTTTCTTTCTTCAGATAAGTCTGGTATGGCTGAGTCATTTGCACAACTTGAAAGTTTTTTACAGCAGTAGCATCTATTCCACTACTCCATTAACTAGGCTTTAATAAAAAATCTTACCCAGGCTGGTACCTGAAAAACATATTTATCGAATATTGGAAAAATAAAACACTGGACATCTAGAAGACTCAGTGAAGTTGAAGCATACATGTGGCGATAGGCCACAATATAATATAAAACTACAGTACTTGATAAATAATATTCTGAAGCTTTTACGCAGTGGTAACAAAACATACTACAACAACGCCTGTAACTGAACTTACATAGGAAGTTCCAAAAAACTCGTACACCGTACAGTCACTCTATGTATGAAAAGCTATAGATAAACAATACGACGTCCTACAGTACTTCATCCAGGGTTAAATGTTGACAAGTCAATCATTCAATTCACTGCTGACAATTACCACTAACCAACACCAATTGACCAGTGATCATGGGAAATTAGTGGTTAAAAGTTTAAATTAAAAAGCAGATAATTTTCTATTAACTGGTGTAAAACCACAAGGAAGCACTATTAACATGAGCAATCTAATTTCTGCAGTTTTGACGATAAACCAAGATGTTAAATCTGTGTTATGATTCCAAGGGTAACAGTTGCTGAAGCATAATGAAGCTGATCATTCAAAAGTGAGATAAAGGTTTTAATATCTGCATTGCAACTTCAATTACATCAAATCTTTTAACCAACCTAATGAAATAAGCATGGAAACAAAGCTAATCAAAATAATGTCACAGTATTTCTATACTGCTCCATAAAGCAGTAGCAACAAATTATCATAACTGAAGAAATCACAATTTTAACCTGTCACAAGCACAGCGTGACCAGCAAATGAAAACACACAGGGCAAACTTATGTTTAAATTGTAAGCAACCAACTTAGGGGTCAAAACCTAATTTGTAACATCATACAAAGCAAATAAGTTAGACAGGAATAAAAATACAGCAAGCCATATAGTGTTGTCTTTAAAAAATAACAAGCAAGGCCGGCAGTACAATTTGTTTGATGTTGAGCTTGCACAGACCCAATATTTATAAACGCTACAATAAATTCTTGAATTAAAATTTCTTAAGCTAGTTTTAGTTTGTTTAGGCTACTGATACTTATGTTGGGTCTCATCTAAAGTAAGCCGTCCATGTCTTTTATTGCCTTACACGGACGAGTTATTCTAGACACGGACAGCTTACTCTAGACGAGACCCACTTATGTTCATCTGTGGGGTAGTTCTGCCAGATTCAAGCTTGAAATGTTAGAGCTGTAAAACTTTTTTGTTTCAACTTTTCAACAATATTACTGATCATCAAACTTGAAGCTGTGACTTGGGCTAGGCTCATTGTCTTTGTTTAAAGATTGGCAGTGTCTATTTTGCCGTAAGTTAACCACAGGTCACACGAAGCCGAGCCGAACTCGATTATTTACCCCAGGTCAGACAAAGTTAACCGTGGGATTACATCTTATTCTATTCTACTGTCTTCACGAACCCGATTGTTAACCCCAGGTCACACGAATTCGAAGCGAACCGAAGTGATCCAAACCCAAGCCACCGAAGCGAAATGAATCGAAGCCGCGACGAGAATCGAACCCAAAACTAGTGCAGCGCTTCCCTTCTATCGCGGCGCTCTATCCACTGAGCTATCGAGAAGTTGTGGCAATTGTGCACAAAACGGCGCTTAAACACCCACGACGTCACTTACGGCAAAATAGACATAGAAGCTATTTTGCTGTTAACGACCGTTAACGGCAAAATAGACACTACTTTTAAGATTGATGAAAATTAATTTTATTAAAGTACTACAAACTATAGCACTGCACCTACCGGCACCAATATTTTATCCAGTATTTGTACAATGAATCTTAATTTCATTAAGATGATGTTCTTTTATACGGTATGCATTACCGGTACCGGTATTACCGATATCTCAGACCCCCTGGTTTGGTAAGTCTACCTACCGGTACTTCACACAAGTCATGTCCAGCAGACTAACAGCCCCCACGCTTTTTCTGTCTGCCAACCTTAACCTAACCAAATCTAGCCTTAACCGAACCTGGGGGCTGATACTAGACCTAACCCCTTTGAACCAGCTAAGGTATATATTAGTTAGTTAGTTAGTTGCATATTTATCCTCCTATCACGAGAAAGCGATCAATGCGCTATACGAGCTCGCTTGGGGAGTTTTCAGCCATCTGTCTACCAAGATGGAATACTAGTACTCTTAACTAGACCTATTAGGCTACAACTAAACTCCTACTTACTTATATTTTGCAGCTTGATCTCGGTCTCACAGCCAATCATTTTTAAACTAGTCTAGCTTATTTACCAGCAGTCTACCATACACAGCGGATCTGTAGTAGACTAGTCTCTACCATACTTTACCGTGTTGAATACCGTATATGATTACTCAGCGCTCACCAGTTACTGCGTCGTCTTACCGCGTAGACCGCATAGGCATGCAATTTGACGATTGCATGCCTTCTTACGTAGTTAGTCGCGTATTTAGCGCCTATCGGCCAATACAACTAGATGCAGAACAAAAAATCAACTTCGAAACTTGCATGTCTATGCGGTCGTCCGCGGTGATACGCGGCTACTTTCAAGTGTTGCCATTTATTAATATTCAAAATGGTCTCCAAAGTTAATGCTTTTCTGACAGAGGTGTACGGAGTCGCCTTTTTTGGACTCCTGCTCCTGTTTCGACCAACCAGACTCCTGATCCTGCTCCTGCTCCTGGTCAATGACTACTTTTTATACTCCTGCTCCTGTTCGACTCCTGTTTTTACGCAAAAGTGTCTGTTTAGGAAGGGAAATGGACAAATAATTCAGAAGGCTATTTTATCGCAGCGCTGCAACTGCTCAGTGGTTTGCAACATTTCTAAGTACTTGGGAAGAAGCAGAAAAAGACCAATTGCTAATGCTCATGCTTTTCTGAAAGTCAGGCACTTCAGAGATACTCAAGTTCTTCCCTTTTCTTTTCTGTGTCCGTTTGTATTTGAAATCCTATATTGCTGTGTGAATTTATTTTGACGGTGCAGAAATAAAAGACACTACTACAACTACTAGTTGTATTTTCATATAAACACTCTACTGAATATCAAGACTTAAATTTTCATTTTGGACAGGTGAAACTGTTCAAATGAATTCAATTCAACTTTGATGCGTACCAATGGCTACATGAAAGTTGAAAAGCAATTTGAAATTGTAATGTACCCGTAGCTTTTTTGAAAGAACCAAATACTGCAGTTCAAAACGAAACAGCCTTTGTACACTGATCCTAAGCTCTGTCTGTAGAAGTGCCCACTGCCTAATTGTAATATATAACTAACAAGCTCAACTTCTAGCACTGCAAAAGTGAGATTACAAACATTTTAAATTCAAACTTTAGTGATTAAATTAAATAAATAATCTATGCAAAGGAAATTAACTAAGTGAGCACTTAGTAGTGCAAATATGAATGAGCCACTGATTTCAGGACCAATGCCTTATATATGTATAATGTGCTGTCTTCAACAGTCATGTTTTAATATTGCTTCTTTAATGACATGCTTGGCTTGGGGTTGCTACCCTTAAATAAACCTTCAAACCTAACGAAACGCTAAATTCAAAATTCTGCATTAACCCAATTACTTCAAAATAGTGAGGTATATAATAAAAATATTACCGGTAATAACTAAGGAGTTATAGCCTTATAAAAAACTCAAGTTGAAAGAACAGATCGACGAAGAAGACTAGGTTGAGCTTGCGCTCTTCAAGTTAACAGCCACACAATCATGTGTGAAATGTGTTCGGCCAAGTTGTGACTTGAACCCGTGATGTTTGGTTTCAAAGCCCAACGCCAATACCGCTCAGCCATGTCACTTGATGATGGTTCGGTACATAACAATCAAACTAACAAAATAGTGGCGATTACTTTTCCAATCATTAGCAAAACATGGTCATTTCTAAAACTATTGGCTATACAAACAAATGCAATCTACCGTAACCCTAGCAGCAACAAAAAATTTTATACAATTACCCAGTAACTTTCAAATTTTCTGGCAAACTTGTGGGTTGTGCAAAACTTGAATACTTGAATTTAGAACTTTTGGCCTATGTAAAGTGAAGAAATGTTGGTTCAGTAGCTGCTGGACTACGTCAGCCTATCTGCAATCCACAAAGGCTTACTGCAAGACTGCTTTGTCTGTTTGTAGTCTGCATTAAAACACTAAACTGCGGTACACACATAATTCCACATCGCTTGGCTGACTACCCCTAGCACTAGTACCCCTTACCCAAACCATACACAGTCATAATTAGTCGGTTGGATTAGGCCTGCCGCGTGTGGTCTATTGTCTGGTACTACCCGCAACTAAATTTTTAATTCAGTTTATCAGTTTATTTGCCAAGTGATTGCATTATGCTGCTAACATCAGAAGAACTTGTTTTATACTATGGCTGCTCTGCAAGATGCAAAGATGCAAAATATGGACTGTAATTATCTATCGATACCGATATGTTGGTAGAATTAAACCGCACAAAACAAGCAAATTATCAGAACCAAATTATGGCAAATTTTGAACAAATATCACAAGAATGCGGTAATTTTTCACTCCGGATCCTGCTCCTGCAACAATTAGAAACTTATGACTCCGGCTCCGGCTGAAACATTGACACTCCTGCCGGAGTCGACTCCGGTACTCCGGTTTGTGTACACCTCTATTTTCTGACACAGTGAAAGTTCTCAGATTAAAATCGAGAAAATATTTTAGATATTTTTTCAAAAATATTATTATTAACTTTCTTTGATTGAATCACAATTGGCAAGGCATGCAATGCATGCCTTGCATGCATGGAGAATACGCCCCTGGTTTACAATGCCGCCACAAACAACCGCGGACTGAGTCCGTCGTTCAGTTTGCCAGTTAAATTTTTTTAAAGTTTTGACAAAATTAAAAATATATATATACGGTATCGGTACATTTGAAATTTTCTAAAAAAAGTTTATGATGCGATACCTCGGGGGCCCTTGTGCTGATACCTCGGGGCCCCCTTGAGCTGAGGCCCCGGGGCATTGCACCGCCGGTAGTTACGGCCCTGATGGCCTGATCTCAGCTCTACTGCACTCGAGGATCTCAGCTCTACTGCGCTCGAGATCTGCAAGAAACTACTGCTGAGATAGAGAGGATGAATCTTGGTCATAACAACAGATTTATGACGAAATAAATGTTACTATGGATCGACAACAGACGGAGTACGGCTATCCAACACAAAGCAAGAAGCAACTCGAGCTTTTTAGCTTTTGTTATATCATCAAGTTTATTAAGGTGTGCGATTTTCCTCTGTGTAGATCATTTATATTTGTTTTAATTTTTTTTTGCTTGCTATGTGCATTGTGCACTGCGTAGACTCATTTTGCCGCCCCCTTGCAGCCTGCCACCCCTGGCGCAGAGCCAAAAGCGCCAAGTGGCTGCTACGCCACTGACTGGTTAGGCTCATATTATGCGATTTTTTGCAATATTTATTGCTGATTCGATGTTTTTGCAGTTTCTTTTTTTTTGGCTATTTGAGGTGCTTTGTATGTGTAATGTATTTTGAATGTCAAATCTCTAGTTTTAATTTTTTGTATGTCGCAGATAACACAGTTAATCTGATACGTATCTATACGGTAATTATTGTAATCATTTTCATGTGTGTGGGAATGAATAGTGGGGGTTGGGAGCTAAAAATAATTACTAGGCCTACTATTGTTGCATCACTTCATTTCCGCACAACAGGCACTGTGGTTATCATATGGTCGTTTACGAAAATTACAAAATATGTGATTTAAAGACCTTTTGTCTCACTCGTTTTGGGCAGATGTTTTTCGAAGATAGTAATATTCAAAATGAATGGTGAAGTTTTGAAGTTAATGTTATCCCAACAACTATTTTTTAACGGTATTTCTTGTTTGCAAGTAAAAATTAACTCAGAAACACAAGTTTTTGTTTTAACAGCATATACCAGCGTCCAGCGTATCTGTACGTTAAATATGCTTGCACTAAATTGTAGCATGAAATTATGCATCTGCTGTAATAGTTGTCGCAAAAGTTTTTGGGCAAAGGTGATTTCGCCTTCCCCCCCCTCCCCCAAACTGTTTTGGGCTCCTACGCCCATGCTTATATCCTCCCACAGATGTCAATAAAACAGTTTAAAGTGAACTGAGAACCACCAACAGTGACTATAGCAGTCTAGCAATAAAGACGTTGAAATTCTACATGCAGCTCCCGATTATCATTCGTAGCAATTGACGCTTGTTACGCGAGAAATCAATTTTTAAAACATATGACTTAAAAGATTCAAAAATTTTATATTTTACCGCAAAGTTTCAAAACTAAAAAGTTCAAAAAAATAACTGATAAAAACTGAAGTAAAAAATGTCATCGCGTCAAAATAATTATGTAGACCGATGTTCAAAAATTTTGCGACTCAAAGTCGAAGGCGTCGCGACTCAAATTGGGGTCGCGACCCACCATTTGCGTACCCCTGCGCTAGAACACTGGAATAGTAATGCACAGAAAACGCAAACAAAATTCCAATCGAGAAAATTCTAGCCCTCGAAAATATTACAAATAAACAGGATTATTATTGCGAGGCCGCTCTTACAAGAAGTGCTATGACGTAATAACAAAGTAACGATCTCAGCGAGTGAAATGATAGTTACGTCGAGGGCAATTCCAATTGTTGCGCCACACTCCCGAATCTTCCAGAAGCACCTGATGAATAAGTATATCGTAATACAACTGAAACCAGATGTTAACACGGACTTTGCGTCCTTTCCTCTCCTCTTTTTAACACGTGACTAAAGTAAAGTACTTTCTGTCCTACCTCATTTCTCAGCTTTTGCACCATAGTATGAGACCCAGCTCGGTGTAGGATTATAGCGTCGACAATGACACTGAAAATAAGCCGAAACGTCCGCACAAATCTTTTTAGCTCGACTGTGATATGTGTAGTTGAGTTGCGATTTTTAGCTGTTTTTCGACTGTGATATGTGTAGTTGAGTTGCGATTTTTAGCTATTTCTCGACTGTGATATGTGTAGTTGAGTTGCGATTTTTAGCTATTTCTCGACTGTGATATGTGTAGTTGAGTTGCGATTTTTAGCTATTTCTTGACTGTGATACGTAGTTGAGTTGCGAACTAACTCCCAATTGCACGGTTTTCCAAAATCCACCTATAATTTTTCAAAATATTTATGTCAGTTTAGGGTAATTTCAAAATTCCAAATATGGGGCGACCAGGAATTGTTCTTTCAAATGCGTTCTCGTGGTAATTTTTCAGTATAAGCACTTTGTGCTTGTAAGGTTTCCAATAATTTGAGATGGTAAAATTTTTTTGTTAGCCTTGAATCGTAAAACGTTTGTTGATAAACCACGAGTCTGTCCAATAACTTCAACATGTTTGTTTTTCAAGATGAAAGTGTTGATTCCGAGCTTGCTAATCAACATGTCAAAGTTTTTAAGCTGAATGTTGAAGAAAAAATGCAGTTTAAAAATAATGGGAAAAACAATATTTAGAACTACTATTAGTATTCCGTACGATAAAACGGTAATAGTACAGCTATTACATGTAAACGATTCGCAAAAAGCAAAACTGCAATCGATTTCAGAGACTCATCCAGTTTAATTTCATTTCATTCTTAAGCTCACTTAGCTTGGAATTATTTCTGCAAAACATAATCTTTTTTCAAACGCTATGAATCGAGAAAAACGCAGCAGTTGTGCACGCGACACAAGACTGCAATGTTCGTATTCATTATCAGGCGCCTTGGGAACGCAGCTGAGTCAGACTAGTAATTAAACAGCAAGCAATAAGACTTATTAAAAGAACAAAGTGAGAGCTAATGACTAAAAGACCAGCGACCAGACTAAAAATCTAATCTAAATTAACTGGTATCAACAGCGTTCTGTTATTCAAAACTTCGTCAACGAATTTCCCCGTGTTCATGTAGCCTACGTACATCATGCAGGGATGTTATAGATCAGGAATGGCAAACCACTGACCCGTGGGTTACTAAGTGACCCACTTGTACAAGTTTGGGAAACTTTACTCGCGGACGTACGTGATGACCTTTTTTTGCCCTTCACCCGATTTTGGGCGAAAAATTGGACATCTGCGGACTTGATGATTTTTTTTTTGGTCTTCATCCGATTTTGGGCGGAAAATTGGACAACTGCAGACTTCGTGACCTTTTTCTTTTACATCCGTAACCCACGTTTTTTCTTGTTTTGGTCTACGACCTTAAATTTAACCCACCACTTAAAAAGGTTCGCCATCCCTGTTGTAGATTAATGCATAGGCATGACTATTAAATCGTAATGAATTAAAAAGGATGAGAATTTTCCAATTTTGATTTGTTTAATACATGTGAAGAGTCAGAAAAGACGTAAGAAATTTGTGGAAAGTCGCATTTTTGAGAAGATCTAAGAATCGTTGTTGCAGCAAGTTGATGCCACGACACTCACCATCACGATAGCAATTGCCAAAAAAAAGTCTTCATCTTTGTAGTGATAAAAAATTAGAGAGCTCTCCGAGTTGTGCCATGAGGAGAGAATTTGTTTTAATAAGATAACGATTTCTGATCAGAAGAGTCGATAATGTTAAATTCACAGTTGGGAGCATAATGCTTGAAACTTCCCACAACTGTCCGTAGAATATGCAGCTAGAATAATAAAAACCAAAATGTTTTCACTTTATCTGACTGCATATCTTTCACTGATTTGCAGTAGCGGTGTTTAAACTTTTTTTAAACGAAGTTGAAATATTACAACCTCATAAGTAGAGCCCGCTAAAGTCAATAAAGTCAAAGTTTTTTCAGGACCTTATTACATGATCAAACGTGTACTAACGTTCGTTTCAGGTGTTCAGGAGTCTGTTTTGCTAGATTTTATCAGTCAAAACAAAGCCAAAACTTTGCATAAAGTCAAAACTTGTTAAAATTGTCTTCATCAAAAATTTCCTTACAAAAACAAAAAACTTAAATTTTTTGTTATATTATTTTGAATTTTTGAGCTAATTTTATGCGCAGTTTTGATTAATCTGAAATAACCGCAATAGTAAAAATGTGTGCGGTAATTGAGTAGGAAACAGCATTTATTATGCATGAAATCGTCCTAATAATTGTACTTTGTGGTTTTCGTTAGAAACATCCATGATCACAGACAAACTGTTAATGTACAGTACAGTTGTGATAACAACGCATTTTTGTATTTCACACTATAAATTGATACCAGTATACTCAATGGCTCGTTAACCTAGGTTTGGACGTCATGCGTCGTTTTGTTGCATTAGCTTCAAGACTGAGTGATTGAGCAAATGTTCAGAGCAGGCTGCCTTCTTGTGTAAAAATTTATGTAAATAGCGGATTATGCAACATTTCATCACTGGCAAGAAACTGCAGCTTGATGCAAAATCAGTCAAAAAGTATTTACGTTAACACTTTATTTAAATCGATTTCAGCTCGTCGTCGTGTGGTTGGGCATCCTCTTCCGACGGTTTAGATGTTGACGGCGTTGATTTTAAGCCAGCGTCGGGTGTCATCATCCAGGACCAACAGACCTTGTATTTCTTTTGGTGCACGATGTAGGGGGCATGTAGAAATGATGTGGTCTGCAGTTTGCTCAGAGGCACCACACTCACAATTCGGTGAAGGAGCAGCACCCTATTTGTAGATGGATGAATGGAATCGCCCTACGCCAGTCCGCAGACGATTCAGTTTTACCCAAGATGTTCTGGGCAAACCCATTCCAAGAGGCTTAGGACTGGCCCTGCGAATAAAAGCATGAAGCCTTGATGCACTTTTCAAGTACTCCATGTTCCATACATAATCCATCCATTGCGCTGCGCGAATGTCTGATTCGGTCAGACTATCCAGTAGTTTCTGTGCAGCGGGTACAAACGGGCGTCTTGATTTGAGCCTTCCCTGGTGCGCATTTTGTTTCCCGACCAGCTGCTCATGTAAAATATGATCAGGGTTAAGGGTGGCGCGGTTAACCAGGGAGAGTGTCACTCCTCGACAGCGAAGCTCAGCTGGCTGGGTGCCTGCGAGGATTGGCAAGTAGTCCGTTGGAGTGGGTCGCAGACATCCAGTGACAATGCGCAAGGCGTCATTTAAAACACTGTCGATTAGCCGAGTGTGAGCACTACGACACCAAACAGGTGCGCAGTACTCAGCTGTGGAGTAAACCAGGGACAAGGCGGCTGTTCGCAATGTTTTGGCTCCTGCACCCCATCCCGAGCCTGCAAGTCGCCTCAACAGTGTGACGCGAGTGGAAAGTTTCTTGCGCAATGCCTCTAGGTGATGACGAAAAGTGAGCGACCTGTCCAGCTTTACACCAAGGTAGGTTGGAGTTGGACAGTATGGCAATAGTTTGCCGTTGTTGAAGATTTTGAGCTCACGCTTCGCCTCTCGGTTGTTTAAATGAAAGGCCGTCGTCACCGTCTTAGTGTGGCTGAGCTTCAGCCTCCAAGTCTGGAGATACGCTGAAAGTGTTGTCATGTCTTGGCTTAGAGTGCCCTCCAAAGTCTTCCAGTCTTTCGAGGTATGCATCAATGCCAGGTCGTCGGCATGCGCATACTTCTGGGAAATTGTGGAAGGCAGATCGTATGTGTAGATGTTAAATGGAGGGGAGCCAAGACTGATCCCTGTGGGAGACCATTTCGCAAACGTCGTAACCTGCTTCGCTTGCTGTCACCGATGGAAAGGGTGAAACGTCAATTCCGGATAAGTTCCATAATCATTTGGACCATGTGTTTATCAGGAAGGAGTCTCAGCAGCTTCAGGTGAGGCCACGATGCCAGACAGTGTCATAAGCAGCTGTCAGATCGACAAAAACAGCACCGGCTGTTAAGGGATTTCAGCTGTTAAGCTATCATCAGTAAATTCTGCAAACACGCAAACGCAGAATGAAAAAGCATAATTTTTAACAATAAATACTATAAATAAATAAAAATATATAATAAAGAATATCTTTAACTATAACCTACGCACACTATACCGCATCAACATACCAATAAACAGTATCAAGAAGCAAAAAAAAAATTTGTTTGGAAAAATTCATGTATCCACAAAAAAACTATATAGGCGGGAAGAAGCTAGAAATATAAAAGTAAATGTAGGGAGAAACAAACGTCATAAAAGAAAAACATAATTCTTGTAAATGAAAGACTAAACGGGTCGGGAAAATAGGAATATGGCCGTAAACTCAGTTACTAAGCGCACACGCCATAGGCGCTGGAGGCCGGGGGTTTAAATCGGGGTCGGTCAAATCGGCAAGGTGTCCCCAACAGCTCCCCACCGCCCCCTCGGAGCCGCGCAGCCCAGGTGCCAAGCCGCGGAGTTGGGCCCTTCCACTCGCCACACGCTATGGATAAATCATGGTTTCCTACACTATACTCCCCTTACTCCCCCCCCCCCCAAAAAAAACTATTATTTATAAAAAAAAAAAAAAAAATAGAAAAGACCTAAAAATAATAAACAAGTGAAGACTTACCCGGGGTAAGAACTCGAAGAAAACTAAAGAAGCTGCAAAAACTGAGAAAAAACTGACTGGAAAGAAATCACCAAAGTCTAAAAACCAGCTGAAAAAAATCTGTAAAAACTAACTAATCTAAGAAACTGACTGACGAAAAAAAACTTAAGAAAGGTGAAAATATCTATCTCTCTAACTCTAGACTAAGAAAAAATTAATTATAAAACATTTGTAATGAAACAGTGCAGTTAGACATGATAGGCGAAAGCGGTTAGGTCAAAATAAAGTCAAAATTTTGCTAAAAAGAAGTCCAAATCAATTTTTTTTAGGTCAAAAAAAGGCCCTACTCATAAGCTACATTAATGTTATCATAAGCAGATATTTAATTTTAAGTTAATAGAGCTAATAGGCCTAATTTAAATATAGGCAAGAAAAAATTAAGCGTGTTCGAGACTAGCCCCCAAAATTCCTAGAGTTTGCTGAAGGATATAGTAATGAAGCCAATTTGAGCCAAAAAAGTCCATTCTAGATGTGTATCTCAGCATTATTACAATATTATTAGGCGCACGAATTTTAGAAGCTGATTGAAACTCCAAAGCAACAAACCTGCCCGAAAGTACTTAATTTCTTGATTTGCAGGGAAAATCGATACGAAGTATTTGATGCTTCACATCGCTTTCGCATGAAGTCGCGAAGCCAGAAACAATGATTATTGAATGTTTGTTTGACTGCGGTCGGTCGGTTGACGTAGTGTTAAAGACATCGCCATCGGCACTCGAGGTCTTGGGTTCGATTCTGGAGCCAATCAAATTGCCACCGCTTTGGCATTTTTACAGAGCTTTTTTGTTTGATGAAGTCATATGTGATCAAGGGCGTGTATCCGGTTTCCGGAAATACGCTTAACCGAATCAAATAAGTGTTCTTCAAAATTTTCTTTTCGATGACAGTAGAAATTAGTCAAATTAATCAGCAAAATAATTCCCACCGAGCTTTGATGATGATGACGATTTTTACATTTTTATTTTCTTGTCACGAAAAAGCGACGAAGGTACTACATAGGACGAATTCAGACTCGCTTAGGAGTTGCCTTTGTTACCGAGTTTTCCGTTTGAGTTTTGCTTCTGACTTCTTTAATTTGCTGCTTGTTAGATTCCACCAAGCAGAAATAATTGTTGCGAAGCATCTTATCCGAGGACGCAACAACGAGGCTTGAGTGGGAGCAGTAGTGGATCCAGAAAATTTTAGTGGGAGGGATGCAGTTTTGAATTAGGTTGAATGTGAGCTAAATACAAAGACGTTAAACACAAAAAAGAGCGTAAACAAGTCCTTTTTTGAAAATGTGTCCATGTCAGCGGAGTATTTAGAGTTTATTTAGGCGTAGAGGCTGCAAATTTCGACATTTTTAAGCGCATTTTTCCGGTAGAGTTTCTTCGAAGCAAATTGAAGAACCAAGACTGCTCCAGGGAGGTCCGGGAGCATGCTCCCTGGGAAAATTTTTGAAAATTCACGTACTGTAAGGGCCATTTTAGTGCTTTTTGAACATGGTTAAGGCAAATTAATTTTTTTGCACCCAATAGCCTTTTACCTAATATGTTGCATTTTGTTCGCACATTTTTGATTTACGCGTACTTACTGCAAGGCCTGAGGATTTTTTTATATCGAAGAGGTCTGAAACTATGAAAAAATTTTATTCATCAGGATCATCGTTGAGAATGGCTGGGGGGGGGATGCTTCTGTTACCTCACCTGCTGTTACTTACGGAGTAAAATTTAGTAACTAATACAGACACATGCTGGCACGATGAGATTTCAACACGTCGCATCTCAAAGTTTGAAACAGGCCAGACAAAAATTTTTCAAAACTTTGCTGGTTTTTATTAGAGATGATAAAAAACTGGATTCAAAAATATTGCGATAAAGTAGGCTAATAGTACAATTTTGCTTGAAATCTGCAAGTAAATGCTTCGAAACAGTGTCACACCGGTCAACGATTTGAAGGTTGGACAAACCTGCTAAATGTTTTTCAAACGGCGCAAGCATCAAATGAACTTAATAGCTCTCCACCACTGAGCGAGAAGCGTGGAAGCTGTGAATACAACTTTTAAATCTACGGTTTGGTCTGAATTGAAACGAAACCACGAGTTTACCCTAATGTCGACGTTCTCCATAAAAATTTTGCACAAAATGTACTCAGTATTTGAAAATATTAATTTGATGGAATAGATTTCGACAAATCTAGCATAAAAAAGTGATTTTTTTATCGTTTATTTGGTAGGGTGGAAGAGACGTTTGTTTTTTGAGAAAGAGACTCAAAAAATACATTTTTTACGCATTTATTTGACTTGCCAAAAAATCAATGACAAACCCTCACAAAAAATAATAAAGCATGAGATAAGTCTTCTATTGCTACGTATTCGGCTGCGTCTTCAATTGAGCAACATTTCTGTGACTCATTTATTACAGGATATAAACATGTCCAACAGAGTGGGTCAAAAATTTTTTTTAAAAAAGAGCCCCCCTAGATTGTTTCCAATTTTCAAACCAATCATGGCTCGTTGCCAATTGAAATGTACCAGCAACCGACACGTAGTGGTCAAAAATGGTAAAAAATAAAAAAAATTGTTGTCACTTCTAAACTACATGTCGTAGAAAGCTGATTTTGGTGTCAAACGAAGCAGAATTAATACGTTTATATCAACTCTACACGAACATTTTGCGCTATTTTGCTTAGAAAAAAAGTTATTTTTAAAATTCACAAAATATGTGATATTTTACATCGAAATGGGCCTTTTATTAATACTATAGTGGCAAAAAACCTACTTTTATGTAAGAAAAATTTGTTTCTGAAAATTTGACGGTTGTTCACAACTTTTCTACGCTGAATACTAATTTCCTGTTTGCCATGGAATCAACTGTTTAACCAGTCAAGTTCAGATTATTACCATGCCAAAATATACGCTAATTTGCATTCCGAACTAAGTTGTTCAAACAAAGGAGTAGATTTTGCCGAACAACATTTACACTTGGCTTTCTGCCTGCCTACTCAGCAAAGATTGATGCACAACTTTCTTTGAACTAAATATGAAAACTTCAGTAGCTGATAAAAAGTAGCCAAGATAACGCACCTCCCTTCTAATGATAACGTATAGGCTATATATAATCGCACATAGAGATCTAATTCATTGTATCAGTAAACCAAGATTAGAAATTAGCTATCAAAGGTTATTTAACAAAATGATGAGAGGAAGAAATCGCAGCATGACCTGCAAAACGTTGCATGGTGGGCACTGGGCCGTGAATACTATTTGTCCCACGTTTCTTCGCAAGATGGA
Organism: Trididemnum miniatum; assembly: GCA_964006365.1. Lineage (NCBI taxonomy): Eukaryota > Metazoa > Chordata > Ascidiacea > Aplousobranchia > Didemnidae > Trididemnum > Trididemnum miniatum. Next base: position 2,936,567 of record OZ023240.1, read on the forward strand.
AAGGCTGAATCAGTAGCATCAAGCCATTAGAAGTACCGAACTTGAAAAGAATTTGCAAGTTATTGGTTCTGACGGAACGGCAGCCATGACCGGACATTCTGGCGGAGTGATACGCATTTTCGAAGAGCGGTTGAGGAGGTCATTACAATGGAGCATGTGTTTAATAGATTGTAATGAACTTCCCTTGCGCCATGTTTTCTGGCTATTAGATGGAGTAACAACTGGTCCTGACAGTTTCTCTGGAAAAATTTGAAAGATGATTGGTAGGGTTGCTTCACATTGGAATGTTAAAGATTTTCAGCCAATTGCCAGAGAATCTTTTCCTGTGCTTATTGATGTAGCCCTTTGTGATGTTAGTAATGACCAATATTACGCATGCCAAATTTGTTGGTCAATCATTCATGGAGCTTTAGATTCAGATTTGCAATCACTAGTGGTTGGTCCTTTGTGTGATTCAACGTGGCTGACACTAAGTTGTAGAATTCTGAGATATTACGTTTCCCAAGATGAACCAAATTAGACGTTTGTAATTCTTCTCACTAAGATTTGCATTAAAGTATATTTTCCAAACTTTTTTGAAGTCAAAGCAAAGAATTCGATTACGGTTGGTCCAAGAAATTTATTTTCTAAGCTTAGGAGGGTTATACAATTTCCTGATAAACAAGCGAAAGATATTGCCCTTATAGTTTTGCGGCGTAATGGCTTTTTTGCTCATCCTGAGCATGTAATTATTGCGATGCTTGGCGATGAAAACAAACCGGTTAGAGGTATTGTTGTTGATGAGATTATGTCTCTACGTTTCTTTCAAGGTACGAAAGAAACTAGCTGCTAGGAAGAAACTAGCTGCTAGGAAGTAAAAGCTGTAACTGTGAGGAAGTTTAAGGTTCCATCCATAAACAAAAATAAAACTTCGTATCACCAGCTAGTTGATCCGTGCTTAGAGGATGAGCCTCCTCTTTTACATCATCTAACAAATGATAAGCTCAAAAGTGTCCGAAAAAAAACTATGTTCTTCAAGCACCCTGCCGCTACCAGCTTGTTGAACGCCACGTTAAGTTGGTCACTCAAGCAGCCGCTACAGCGGCAGGATTTGAAAGAAGAGATGGCCTTATCCGCCAAATGATCAATTTACGATCTCTTAAAAAAAATATTTAGTTTAAAAAGCAATTTGTATAATTCGTTTGAGCTTGTGCAATTTCTATTCAATAAAACGACCACAAATTCAGGTTGTGAGTAAATAACTTCTTTTCTAAGCAAAATAGCACAAAATGTTCTCTTAAAACAGATATAAACTTATTAGTTCTGCATCGTTTGACATCAACATCAGCTTTTTACGACATGTACTTCAGAAGTCATTGAGTTTTCCCGATTTTTTCCTATTTTTGATCACTAGGTGTCGGTTGCTTTCTAAGCAAAATAGCACAAAATGTTCTCTTAAAACAGATATAAACTTATTAGTTCTGCATCGTTTGACATCAACATCAGCTTTTTACGACATGTACTTCAGAAGTCATTGAGTTTTCCCGATTTTTTCCTATTTTTGATCACTAGGTGTCGGTTGCTGGTACATTTCAATTGGCAACGAGCCAAAATTGTTTTTAAAGTTAGTTTTACCATATTTCGCAATGATGTAGGGGGGCTCTTTTTTTGATTTCAAAAATTTTTTCAATTTCGACCCACCCTGATGTCTAACTCCATTGCAATGCAAGTATTAAATCACACCTTCTAGTTTTGCGCTGTTTCATCGCAGCGCGGTATTTAGGCAAACGATTTAAAACAATACAAATTTTGTTTTAAAGCAATACAAAAAAATTACAAACTAAGTTGACAATTGTTAAAAAAATCTCAAATCGCTGACACAAAAACGAGTTTCAGTAATGTCCTTGTTGCTCCATGTTCATATTGATTTTTACGATGATCAGTATTAATTATCTCAGTGCAATGAAAAATACTCAAGTGGAATGTAGAAAGCTTTTATTCTTTGACTTGAGCTAATTATCAGAATCAATGATGTAATTATAACTTTTTTTCGAATTGATTGAGCGTGTATTGATTAAAGACGATTGGAAAGCAGATTATTTTTATTGACTGGTAATGACCTTGTGAGGCTTATAGACGTGCACGTGCTTGACCTTTTAAGGCAAGAGCAATAGTTCTGCGGCAATGTCTCAACACTTGATCAGCATTAGGTTGTTGCTCTTACAGAAATTTTTTCCCCTCTTTTTCGGGTAAGTAGTTAAAACGGGTTTTTCTCACGGATATTTTGATGAAGCAGCGGTATCATACATGTTCAGTGAAATCATGTATTGATGCAGTTTCGAGTAATTGATCCCTAACTGATCAGTTTGTTTAAATCATTATGAAGTTGAAATTTGATTTCATTTTTTTAATCATTATGAAGTTGAAAAATATACGATAGCCAATGATCAAATTGCGGAGTGGATAAAGCATCTGACTTTTGAGCGAGTAGACTCAGGTTCGATTCCGATGCGGGTTAAATCAGTTATTCAAAAATTAGTAATCAGGGTTTCCTGCGTATTTGTTCGATTCCGAGGCGGGTTAAACCAGTTATTCAAAAATTAGTAATCAGGGTAATCACGTTAAAGGGCAAATTAAAATTAGTAATCACGTTAAAGGGACAGATTAAAATTAATAATCACGTTAAAGGGACAGATTAAACATTAAGCCGACAAGTTTAAGTGTTGTTTCAATTAGAAAGGCTCATAGCTGGATTTTCTTACCATTGAGTGATGGACTGGTGCTTGGAATTTTCTTAGGAATATAAAAAAGTAGCAGAATACCGGCAATGACTCACTATCGGTGCACCGTCATCTTCGTTGTTGGTGGTGATGCCAAAGTTTTACATCTTTAGGTGGATTCCGTCAACTCGTGACTCGCTTCAACGTGACATCACTAGTTTATAACGAATATGAAAGCAGATAACCCAATATTTTCACCCCCGAAAAAAATGTGAACCCGGTGAAGGTGGGTGGGGGTCACAATAGCTGCTTAAATTAAAAGAATAGGCATCAGTTTACTGCAAGTACGCAAAAGTAACATAGGTAGAAACAGGTCGTGTATTGGTCCAAGTGTTCGAGTCATGTAGGTTCAATTCCTGCTCATGAAATTCTTTCTTCCACAAATCACTTAGGCCTAATGTTCTTTCTATTCATTTCTTACTACTGGTGTCTAACTGCCTCCGCCACAGTTTGTAAACGGGCCAACTAGATCAGGACCGAACCCGATCCCGGTCGGACTTACATCTCAGGTCTACATTAAAATGTAGTCACAAGTTGGCGCTGCCCATCTTCGCCTCTTGTCATCTGTAGGCAACACAGCTACAAACGTAGAAACGGTGCAGCAATGATAAATCACTAAAAGCAATGAAGGCATAGTAAATGCAGCACTAGAGCAATGATGAGACTTAGAGCTTCTTCGACAGAGTGCATTCGGCTTAAAAATTTTCAGGCTGCAAATCAGTCCAATTAACGCTAACATTTAATGCAAAATTTGGATGCTCCCGGGAGGCAGCCAATATACGGGAAGGTCCAGACTGAAGCAGCGCCAAAACTACTCTACTGACCTAGAAAGTTAGTTTTGTGTCAAATGAAGCAAAGCTGCCGGCTCCTGCTTGTGCATAGAAATTCTTTAATATGTCCCGTCGACGTCACAGAAAAGTTATGCAGACAAAAAAGAAATGTTGCAATGACGTGAAAAAAAAAGAAAAATCATGAATTTTTGTTATGGTCGAAATTACGCAATCACAACTAATCGTACTTTGGAATATTACATTGTCACAATTATGTAAATTTTTGAAAGAAAGGTTTTAACACTGTCTGCTGTGGTTATAAGAATTCTAAGGCTTTGTTCGATGCTCTGGCGGGGAAATCCTTGCTTTACAAATCATTGGGGATCCACTTTTGAAACAATACTGAGATTATCGTCCAAGTATGTCCGCACGATAAAAAGATATTACATTGTCACAATTATGTAAATTTTTGAAAGTAAGGTTTTAACACTATCTGCTGTGGTTATAAGAATTCTAAGGCTTTGTTCGATGCTCTGGCGGGGAAATCCTTGCTTTGCAAATCATTGGGGATCCACTTTTGAAACAATACTGAGATTATCGTCCAAGTATGTCCGCACGATAAAAAGATTGACAAGGAAAGACCTTCCAATATACTTATCAACTTGTTGCTAAAATCCGATATGCAGCATGTCTTTGTACTTAAGCCCTCAACATTTGCTTCGAATTTTTTTTCAAAAATCCAGCTACATGGCAGAGGAGTATGAAATTTCTTATTTAGAACATTCATGATCCCAAGCTACTTGGTTCAACTCTCATTCAAATATCGTTTGTGGGTATGATGTTGATCTCTGATGGGCGAATTCTAAGTAGGTCTAAGCGGTAAGCTAACCAAGCAAGATTCAGCATGAAAACTCAGAAACTCATGTAACTCTGATGAAGCGAGCAGCCGGGCTTGGATCTATCGTATGCCCTGTCCTTCACTTCTTCACGGGAGAAAGGTAAAAATGACGAAACCTTTTTCAGTGCCCGGAGTGTGTTTTGAATTATTGCAACCACACCATCATCCGCGTTGAAGAGTCAAGTTCACCAGACAAAATTTTCCCATGGATACGAGTAAAACGTTAATAGTCAAATTTGTTTATTTGATCTGATCCACCCTGTCAACACGACCAACTTGTCCACACGACCAACCTGTCCACACGACCAACCTGTCCACACGACCAACCTGTCCACACGATCAACCTGTCCACACGACCAACTTTCGTGGGCTTTAGGCCCGAGGTTTTTAGTTATAGCTTCTCCATCATAATCAATTTTTTGATGTCATAATCACTTTTTTAACTATGACATCAAAAAATTGATTATGATGCAGAAAATAGAACCAAGAACCGTGGGCCTTAAGCCAACTAAAATTGGACATGTGGACCAGTGACGTAACTAAGCTTTTTTGGCGGGGACAAATGCCCAGGGTCTTTTTCAAAATGCCCAAAATCCTTTTCCAGGTGTTCGTAATGCCTTCAAGCCAAGGGATAGTTAAAGCTATTTTGCGGTAATTTGCACGCAATTCCTTTGTTTTGATGACTTCAATATAGGCCTACGTAAATGATTTTGCCATTAAATACATAAAAATTGGGAATATTTGTGAAGTTTCGGTATTTTCTTGGCTTTTCGGTTTCTTTGGAACTCACGTGGGGAAACTACTGTTGGACCAAGCAAATAGTTCTGGTCTAAATCAGTGTTTCTCAAAGTAGGTGATATCGCCTCCTTGTTGGCGAAAGAGAAACACCAGGGGGCGAAAAGCAAAAAGGGGGGCAATAGCACATTATCGAAACATTAACCCTTTCTCGAAATATTGATAGCACATTCTCGAAACAAATGGTACAAACAAATAATTACTAATTAGTGATGTTGTCAGCTGAGCAACGTATTAAAAACACCTTATGTCATTACCTGTATAATAGGTATTATTATCATCAGAAGAAAAGAGCAATTGTAAACTAAAATAATTGCAATTTTTTTTCGGTCATTGTGACCGAAAAAAATTCGGTCATTGCCAAAAATATTCGGTCAATTACCGACAAATGACCGAAAAAACAAAAAAAAACTCGGTTCCAGTACAATGTTAGGTTAAGACTTCAAATTTTGCTATTGGGATACGAACAATTTTTCGGAGTGCGATGACCTTTATCACCCCGACACAGATATGGGCCACACATCACACCATTATAGCCATCCTTTAGACATACTAACATGACATACTCTATGCCAGAGAAATTCTTGAACGTGAGCCACCACAGACGTGTTTGTCAGATTGTTATCTTTCTGGCTCTGATTTTCGCTGCATCTGGTTGCGAACGCTTTGGTTCATCAATCCTTTTTATTAGCCCTACTTAAATGAAGTTACACTCAGCCACTCAATGTGGTCAGTAGAGTTAAGGTTTGCAGAGCTTCTTTGTTTCACTTTTTTTACGAAACTCGGACGTTAAAAGATGTCAATCGACGCATTGATCTCATCATTTTGTTGCTGACTACCAAAATCGCATGTAGGCTAATCTCCAAACAATATTTCATATTATTATTATTATTAGTGGGCGGCGGTGCCAAAGAGGAACAACAACGTTTAAACCTCTCTGACACATTGTGTAGGCCATCAATTAGGCCCATTACAATTTTTCACCGCTTTTTTTTTTTGTTTTATTCAGATTAGTCTACTGGCCGTATTCAGCAAGCCTTCCGGCGTGCTGCAAATACTTAGCCAGTAGATTTATATTTAGCTTTTGTACCACAGATTTTATTGTGGTTTTTTCTTTACCAAATACCTTTCTTCGAAGGGCTTGGTAATAAGTACATGCTCCAATATGGTGATTTGGAGTTTCTTCTTCCAGGTTACATTTTGGACATGTCGGTGACTCGTCTCGTCCAGTGGTCTTCCTGTGTTTCTGTAAGTTGCAGTGACCAGTGAGGACTTGCAACACTTCATTTAATCTAGATCTGTTGAGACTCAAAAGTCGACGAGTTAATTGGGGCGAGGCCCACTCCACGTTTTCTTTTGTGCTCAGGCAGTCCTTTCGTTCTATCCAAGATGTTTTTCATCTTTCAACACTCCAATCCTTTATTGCAGCGCGACAGCTCGCATATGGGATTGGAACAAAAGGCTCAGGGCCGAAGCAATTAAATGCTGATCCTGATTTAGCTAGTGTATCCGCTTTCTCATTACCGTGGATGCCGGTGTGGCCCGGCGTCCATGCAACAGTGACGTGATTGTCTTCACCCAATTTATTTAGGTGTTTGATACATGATAATACTGTACTAGATTTTACAAAGGATTTTACAGTATTATTTTGGATTGCCAGTATCGCTGCTTGGCTATCCACTAAAATTATTATTTCTTCATTTAGAGTTTTTTCCATGGTCAGTTTCTTCGCTACTTCAGCTATAGCGAAGACCTCTGCCTGAAAGACTGTACTATATCTTCCCAAATGGAAAAAACTTTGGTCTGTGTGAGGTCCTGATGGGTATTCTGTATAGAAACTCGCACCGGCTCTTCCATTCAATTTGGACCCGTCAGTGTAGCATCTGATTATGCTTTGTTCTAAAGCACGTTCAAACTGCACTGCGTCCTTGCGTTCTAAAACAAGGCAATTGTACTGTTTTCCAAATACCTTTGTTTTGTTTATCAAATCAGCGGGCATGCTCAACAAACACAAGTTTTCCTTTGCTTCATTGCATACGTCAACATGACTTTTAGTTTTCCCTGTTGATCCGATTGTCATGGCTGACCAAAGGCCCACACGGGATAACCTGTATGAACCTTTTAGCGCCTCTGACAATATGAATTCATCAATTGGCATGATATTCAACAGCACTTCCAGAGCACCAGTGGGGGTACTGGGGAATGCTGAAAAAATCATGAGACAGGCTAGTCTTTGTATTCTAGCAAGAGCAAGCTTTTTCACTAGATATATTTTATTTAGTCCACCAACCCAGGATGTACACGCATATGTGATAACAGGTCGTATCATTGCAGTGTATATCCATCGCATGTTGGTGGGATTTAATCCCCACGCTTTGCCCACTATTTGTCTGCATTGTAATAACGCCGCAGTCGCCTTGCGAGCAATACGTGTTATGTGAGGTTTCCAAGTAAGCTTACTATCAAGGGTTACACCTAGTAGTGTTGCTTCTTTGGAAATTTCTAGCTGGCGTCCGTTTAAACGCAAGATTACAAAATCCGGCTTCCTTTTGTTAGTAAACAGAACTATTTCAGTCTTTTTACTGCTGAATTGAAGCTCTTGATTATGAGCCCAGTTTCTTGCAATATTTAGCGCTTTTTGAGCCCTACCTTTGATCCACAGCATGTTGGTGCCAGTGACCAAAATTGCTACATCATCGGCATAGGCTTATACATGAAAACCCCTGTTGCGTAGGTCTACCAACAAGGAGTTTAATACACAGTTCCATAGAAAAGGGGACAAAATACCACCTTGGGGATTCCCTTTTACTACTTCTCTTTTAATCTTTTCACCATTTAGCTCTACTTGAACTGTGCGGTGTCTCAGTAAATTCTCAATCCAATGGACGAGAAAAGGCGACACCTTCAATTCTCGCAGAGCATCGGCAATGCCACTATGTGTGATATTATCAAAAGCACCAACAATATCCAGAAATATTCCTAGTGCTGTTCTTTTCTTTGCCAAGCTTAGTTCCATGCGTCGTACAAATTCGTGCAGTGCAGTTTCAGTTGAAACTCCTGCTCTGAATCCATACTGGAAAGCAGAAAACCTTGCTTGCAAATTAGAATCATCATTAAAATGATACAGTACTAACCTTTCCAACCATTTAAGTTGAAAGGAAGTTAAAGTGATCATCCGGAAAGACTTAACTTCATGATAGTTTTCTTTACCGGGTATAGGGATGAAGATACCAGTCCCTTCCTTCCATACTTTCGGCACATAGCTGTACTTCAAGCACATTTGGAAAATGGTTTGGTATATATTTCTAATACTATTCCAGCCTTTTTGTAGTAGCACCGGGTAAATACCGTCTGGTCCCGGCGCCTTAAATGGCAGAAATTCGTTTATTGCTCTTTCCATCTTTTCAAGTGAACAGACGGAGCTAACAATTTCGTCGTGCGTTGGTAACACAGCAGTGTTATCATTTGGTTCTTCTGCTGCTTTACTATAGTTTACCTCCCGACTTCCCGGTGCTAGGGTGTCTAAAAGGCAATTCATAGTCTCAACAGAAGATTCGGTGAATTGACCATTAGGTCTTAAAACGTTGCTTAGTTGCACCGTTTCGTTTTGACGCATAAGTTTAGCCAGCCGAGCGGTTGCACAGTGGCTATTCATCGATTCCGTAAAAAGACGCCAAGAATCTCTCTTGGCTTTTCTTACGGAATTTTTAAAAATCAATTGGGCCTGCTTAAAAGCTTCCCAATCGCTTCCAAGTTTTGATTTGATGGCTTTACGTTGGGCTTTACGAGCCTCTCTGCGGAGACAGGTTAGCTCTGTATTCCACCAAATATTTTCAGTTTTACGACGGATCTTACGCTGAGGGCAAGATACATTGTAAGATTTTATTATCTGTGATTGAACAGTTGATGCCAGTTTTTCTATATCATCTACTGATGATACGCTAACTGGTGTACTATTCAAATCATGTAACCTGTGATCAAGTTCGTTTGCATACTTATTCCAGCAAGTACGTCTAACGTTCCCGATCATTTTTGTTCTTTTGGTGCCACTTTGAACTCTAAACCTAATATACATGTGATCTGAAAAGGATGGCACATCACTGACATGCCAGTCACTTATACAGTTCTCAGCATTTCGGTTTATTAGAGTCAGATCTAGCACTTCTTCTCTTTTTCTCGTTCTGAAGGTGGGTTTAATGCTCACATTACAGATGTGCAAGTTCGCACTAGCACAGAACATAAGCAAATCCATACCTCTTGTATTGACGTTGGAGGAGCCCCATACTGCGTGATGTGCGTTTGCATCAGTTCCTATAACGGTAGGAATTTTATCTCTGTCACTGAATGACAGCAGCTCTTTCAGAATTACTGGTGGAGCTGGTTCTTCCAAAGCCATGTAAGCCGATACAAAGACAAAGCTATCTCCTTCTCGTCTTACATTTTTAACTCTCACTGCTACCACATCTTCGCTAGAAAATTGTGGTATGAAAGAGCTAGTCATACCAGAAGTGACATAAATACATGCTGGGGGACGTTTATCTTTTTTATTACCTTGAAAAAGTTTCCATCCCCTGAGTTTACTTCTGATTGCACCTCCATAAGTCCAGGGTTCCTGAATTAGGACTATACCTGAACGAATGTTTTTTGTTACTTCACATAAGTTATAGCTAGCGGCCTTACTTCTGTGAAGATTAATCTGCCAGCATTCAAATCCATTCGACTTGGTTTTTCGTGCTGGAATTTGTTTGTGATTACTTAAAGCGTTTGTTGCAGATCTATTACTCATACACGGTATGAATTTTGAAAATACAACAATTTTGCTCTAAGGTATTGATTGTCAGTCTACTTTAGTAGGAACTGGTTGCCTTCGAACCCTGATCAAGGTTCTGATGCTCCTCAGCTCCCTCCGAAGCATCTCTGACGTTCTCGATTGAGTGCTAGAAGACTCCATCGACCTTTTCGTTGATGCAGAGTTGCAGGCAGTTTGAAGATTATCTCCAGGGTTAGTGATGTTCAAACCCTCTAACCCCTTCCACAACCATTCTCGCTGCTTCCGCTTCTGATTTCTTTCATAATTTTTTCCTCGACGCCACTCAGACGTGCTACCAACGTCCAGAGACATTGATGGATTCTGAGTGAGCGAACCGGATATTTGAGCGGTATTCGACTTTTCAATCGACAATGCCGCTGAAACTGTTGCCTCTTGATTTGCCAGAGGCTTCTCCTCCAACAGAAGAGAAGTCCAGGCTGAAGGCAATTTTTTCGCACTTGTCTCCACCTCAACCCTTGCAGGAGTAGAGGTTTTGACTAGCTGAGTACTCTCACTGCCGCTTAATAGTTCAAGAACTGTTCGCTGCGACAGTGGTTCTTTCCTTGTTAGGGGAACAAACCGTACTGTTTTCTTTTTTCGTTTGTTTTTCATTCATAAAGTTTGGTTTTTCTTTATAACTGGGAAAAACCTAAAGACCAGATTCGAAAAAAAAAAAATTGTTATTAGGCCACGTCAAGTCCCGCAGCTGGACCCAGGCAACTATGTGCAATGGACTTGTCATTCTGTGCAGTGGCCTCAGGAATGCCCCCCCAATACAACTGCAGGCCCCCTCCCAGTCGCCAACTGGAGCTAGAATTGCATGGAGATTTCCACAAGCTGACGGAGGCAGCCCCCCCAATTGGCTAGATCAGGGGCGAGCCTCTGAACTATCTTGCGGCCGCGGTACGGAGCGCGTTTTAGACCGGTACCATCTACAACTATGAGATTCCATTGTAATTATCTGAATTCCAGTCACGCAATCCTGACATGTCCCATATAAACAATTTTTGGTGCCTACCACCCGCATCCTCGCTAATGCCAAACCTGATTTATCCACTCCCTCCTTCACAGCTCGACTTCTCATCCGCCAGGAAAAGAAGCCGAAATGCTTCAAGGAGCGAATTCAACAAGTAAGGCCGTTGCTAAGACTAAGTTGGCAAACATAAAAAGTAAAAATGCCAGAGCCTCTTTAGCCAACATTACAATGTTGTTTCCACCGGACACCACGTGGAGGCGAGGTTGGTCTTATGTCCAGCAATATTTCATATTTTACCATAGCTCATTGCTGGTGCTTCGCCATTGGGCAACTGGGCAATGCCCAGGGTCTCAGCTAACTATAGTTACGCCTCCGATGTGGACAGGGTAATTGAATAATTCTGGCATTCACATGGGTGAAATGAGCACTAACTTTATTTAAAGCTTAATTTAACTTAAAACATCACATATCTCTAAATGAAAAATTAAACATTACTCAGAACTCAAAATAAACGCGAAACATTTAACAGACTGAACATTTCAGACTAACACAAAGAAATAAGGCGTGAGGCTTCCGATCGAGAAATTAGACGGTGTGAACCAAGGAACGCAATCAACGTAGCAGTTTGCTTAGAGCTATAGATTGATTCGCTTACTGAAGCTCGTGAACATAAAAAACAAAAACACAGGTTCGAATACAAGTAAAGAAACTTCGTAAAATGTTATGTCATTCACCCCTCTTATTAAAACAATATTAATAATTTACACCATAACGTGGAGGAGGTACACCTTTATTACTACGTGCCGAACGTCTCACAGAGCAATCCGGGTTCATTACGTTACGACTAGTATTTTCACGAGTATCAACTGGAGAATCGCTGTTATCAAAATTTGCATTGTTTACATGTTCATCAGACACATCCCTAGCATCAGAAATATCAGAAGAGACATCACTTTCTTGTGGTAGGCCTACATTGGATGCATCATTAGTTACAACATGAGGGTTAGGCGCAAGATCACGAATAGACACTGTGGCTTCACGGCCACTCGAGTAACGCACATCAGCATACGTCGGATTCACATTGATGAGTTCTACTTCGTCAACAAGAGACTCACTTTTACTATTTCTAACAAAACGTCGCGCAAAAACTTTATCACGATTAGTTAACCAAGTCGGAAGAGATGTACCAGAACATGAGCGTCGCTGAAAATTAAAAAATCTCTCATGCGGAGTCATGTTAGTCGCAACACACAAAAGCGATCGCATTGAATGCAACACATCATCTAGCACTGTTTCATAATGATCCGTGACTAAGGTGTTTCATAATTTGATTCAGGTAATGTGCGTGTTTTTAACGCCAACTGCACAGCCTTCCAAACAGTTCCCACAGTTTTTTCTGCTTGACCATTGCCGGATGGATGGTAAATACTTGATTTGCTGGACGCAATGCCTCTACTCGGCAGGTATTGCTTAAAATCGTATGAAGTAAAAGCACTTCCATTGTCGGTGTGAATAAAACTCGGGGTGCCACATAATGTAAAAAGCTTGTTCAAACGCTGCATGACCGTTGATGACGTCATGCTTTTACACGGAAACGCAAAAGGGAAACGTGAAAACTCGTCCACAACTATCAATAAATAACGATTCGAACTTTTAGACTGTACGGGGCCCTTAAAGTCCATACTAAGACGCTCCATAGGTTGTGTAGCTTTTATCAAAACTCCAGTCTCTGATGATCCGTGAAATTGCGGTTTAATTTCAGCTCAAATTTTACAATTAGAAACAACTCTTTTTACTTCGGATGTAGAAAACGGTAAATTTTTTGTGCGTACAAAGTGCAAAAGTCGGGTAACGCCAGGATGACAAAGCTGAGAGTGAATTTCTTCCAAAGATGATGAAGCAGAAAGAGACGAACAAAAGGCTCTTGATAAGGTATCGGGACCAACATTTTGTTTTCCTGGTCGATATTTGATTTCGTAGGAATACGATGCTAACTCCAACCTCCATTGTTGCACTTTGTTGTTTTTAATTTTTGAACGACGTCGGCTATCCAACATGAAGGCCACGGAGCGTTGATCCGTGACTAAGGTAAAGGTTCTCCGTGACAGAAAATGGTGCCACTTCCTTATTGCCTCCATGATTGCCGTGGCTTCTTTTTAGATAGCAGGATAATGGAGTTCAATACCCTGCAAAGTGCGTGACATAAATGCCACAGGCCTTCCTCCTTGGTTCAACGTAGCTGATACCGCGACATCAGAAGCATCGCATTCCACGACAAACGGCTTACTTTCATCAATAGACTTTAAAGCAGCATTTTCTAGTTGTTTCTAACTCGTTTCTCGTTTCGTTTCACGGACTAACTCGTTTCTATACTCTTCAGCTGTGACATCCCTCAAGCCACAGTCCTTGCTCAGCAGATGAAGAGATTGAAAATAATCGTTCAAAGTTTCACCTGTCTGCTGTTTTCTCGTAGCTAATTGGTGTCTCGCAAATATAGTGTTGGGCGATTTGATGTAAATACCTTTTAATTTTGCTATGGCAGCATCATATGTGGCACAGTCTTCCACATATTCGTATACGTCTGGGCTTATGTACGCGAATAGAACTTGCAATCGCTGGTTCTGATCCGGCTCGGCTTCAGCCTCCCCAGCTTGGTTAGCTTCCCCAGCTTGGTTAAGCCTTTCATATCTCTCTAAAAAACTTGTAAATACTTTCAGCCAGTGCTTCAATTGTTTTGCTGCTTTGGGAGAATCAGGCTCTGCTTCGAATCTTGCTGGCTTTAGTAAGTCTTGCAATGACGCTGCCATCCCGTTTACCTTTTAAGTTAAATTAATTGAAATGAGCATTAACTTCATTTAAAGCTTAATTTAACTTAAAACATCACATATCTCTAAATGAAAAATTAAACATTACTCAGAACTCAAAATAAACGCGAAACATTTAACAGACTGAACATTTCAGACTAACACAAAGAAATAAGGCGTGAGGCTTCCGATCGAGAAATTAGACGGTGTGAACCAAGGAACGCAATCAACGTAGCAGTTTGCTTAGAGCTATAGATTGATTCGCTTACTGAAGCTCGTGAACATAAAAAACAAAAACACAGGTTCGAATACAAGTAAAGAAACTTCGTAAAATGTTATGTCAATGGGGAAGAAAGTGTTGTCTTTAAATCTCAGTATCTAAGCACCCAGCGAACTCGAATGAAGGATTCGTGATTACCGCTATAGTGAGATCGATCGCCGACTCATCCAAGCACATTGGTCAAAAAAATTTTTTTGCAGAAAGGTAGGCCTATTCTGAGATACAAAGAAATGTATTGATATTAATTCATAATGAATGCTAACTTTTTGCAGTGCGGTACTCAGATGTGCGTTTGAATTTCTTTGAACTCTTTGAAGTCGTTTTTTTTATGTTTTTATGAAGTTTAAACACAACCGAAATTTTTAATAATCACAACGAGCATCTTCCAGCTTAGGCTTGGAACACTTCAGATTGATATAAATTAGGATTATGTAATACTTGCAATGTGACATCACAAAACTCACAATCAACACCGGACAGTTTAAGAAGTACCGGTACAGTATCAGTTCATACTCGCCTGGTTTCAGTCATTAACTTCTAGAGTTGTTATCTTAAACCAAATGCCTAAGCAAAGCGAAAAACGTAAACGTGTGAGCTTGTCTGTGATGCAAAAGCTAGAAGTAATCAAGAAGCTTGAAAATGGAGCCAATGTTGCGAGTGTCTGCGAGCAATACGGTGTCAAAAGCAAATTGTCTCTGATAGCAGAAGAGTAAAGACAAGCTAATGAAATACGCTGCTTCGTATTGCGTCGATGCTTCATCTTGTAACACTGGTAAAGTGGGAAACCGAAAACACGTTAAAACTGAGAAGGATCAAGCATTAGATGCCGCTGTTATGAATGTTATGAAATGGTACGGGCAGGAACGGTCCAGTGGGGTAAACGTACGTGGGATAGAGCTACTGTAAGCTGCTACCAAACTGCTGCTCATCTTGAATACACCGATTTTAAGGGAAGTGAAATGGGTGTATGCAGAGTGAAGATTCGTGGTTACAGATAGCCTATACTTACAACTGTGTTCATACGAGTTTTGCAGAATATCGCATTTTCAATTAATGGACTTTTTCCAGCAACGGACTACCGCTAGTCCGCATTTGTCCATTAAACCGCAATTTAACTGTTGGAGATTTTTAGTTGTTGTAGCAGTAGGCCTACCGAGTAGCACCCCAACAAAATTCTAAACTTTTCACTTATTTCCTTTTTACCACGTTTTCGTTTTTCATTACTTTTTTTATGATTGAATGGACACATTTTAATTTATTAAGTCAAAACAAAAATAGAAAACGGAAGTCGTCTCTGGTTCATTTGACATTAACTTTCTTCGTCAGTGGTGTAGTTTTCGCGTTTCTGTGCTGTTTGTGGCCGGAAACTTAAATCGAATGTATTTTCAAAAAAAACAAACAAAAAACAAATTAATAATAATCCAGCAGCAAAGTTGGAATTTTATGTTTTTGGTGAAACGTCGGTATTTCTGGCTCGAAGCGAATGCTGATCAGTGCAAAAGCGGTTGTTCTCTGAATTTTCAGACTTAGTCGGCTCCGGAAACAGTTTGTTGTAAATTTGCACTGATCATGCGAATACCAACACAGAAAAAAAATTAATAGTGTATATAAGGTAATATTGCTTTCGTAGATTTGTCTGAGCATTTTGGTGTGTTTTAAGAATTTCGTTGCAGAGAATTATGAGCAATTCGACAACATTTTCAAGCGCCTTGACCGCTACAGAAATCTCCCGTAACATCAGCAATCCATATCAGCTGGTAAGTCCCTCTTCAGCACGATTTGTTCATATTTCATTATTACCTTTTAGTTCTCCTATCCCCAGAAAGTAACCGACAGAGGCGCAAGAATAAGCTCGCTTAAGAGTTCCACTTTTTGTGAACTACTCCGGGCTTGAAGAGTCCTCAAGTGCGGGAAGCTGCCAATAGCAACTTGAAGTCATTGGTTTGACTTGATTATGAATCAAATCCGAGTGTACTTTTTGCAGCAGTATTCACGTCCACCTCATAGATAAAATAGTTAGTTAGTTAGTGTCTTTTATTTCCGTACCGTCAACACAAGAATAATATGCATAAATAACATACAGTATAATTGGACAGCACGAGAAAAGGGAAGAAGCAACAAAACGATAAACGTTGTAACATGCAAGCGGAGAATAGAATATGAAGAAAAGCAACATGAGAAGCATGGTTGCAGCACCCGAAAATGTTTTTTGATAGAGAATCTCTCCAACATCGCGGAAGTAATAACAACGCGTTAATTCGTTATTAGAAGCAGAATGTTTTGTATTTGTGCTTGACGGAAAAACGGCGGGGAGTAAATAATGCGTAGGTTCTTCTTTTTCAAGAGCAATTATTGCAGTAGGCCTACCTTCATTTTAATAATGAATAATTTTGACAGCAGTCAATAAATTAATTATTTGTGTGTTTTATGTAATATTCTGGATGGATATTAGATATCTTTGGTGGCAGCATAACTGAAAATCGTAAACTCGTTCAATAAGATGTCAAAGTTGTTCGAAGCAATTTTTTCATGTCGTGTTGCGATACTTAAATACTAAGCGATGCTTTCACATACGTCATCATTGCATGAAATGATCTCACGTGACAAGCCAAGCGCTACGTCATTTTATCTGTTTGGATTTTTTTATTGAACAAAACAACATCAACCAAATCGCGTGTTTGCGCGCAGTGATGAAAATGTGAAGGCAGTTCTTTGTGACAAACCACCATTCCCTATACAAACACTGTATTACGTATATGGCAATATCCTCTGACTATCGAAAAGGTTTTTTGTTTGAAGACACTTTGTGAGCAGCCCACAGGGCTGTTTTGAGCATGTGAGAAGCTCATGCAAACGCTGAAAAACATTTGAAGCACGTGACCACTTCTCCCATATGTCAAGCATGCAATTGAAGCAATTTGCTACTAAACTAGTTTTACTTTTCTTACTTAATATGATCGTTCACGTGATGCATGACATGACATATGAGCATCGTCAAACTGAAGGTGGACTTTATCCAGTACAGCAGGCTGCTGCAGGTTAACTCGCCAATCGTCTTTGTATGAAAAAATTTCTCTCTAGTTTCATCCAACAGGTGACCACAAAAATGAGTAGTAATCTGACATCGCTAAGTTTTTACCGAAATCATTTTCAAGCACTCGGTAGGCACTAGAATAGACGAAGTTTTCTGGTCTGTAGGATAAGATTTGTCGCATGAGTTACCAATGTTTTTCGGAAATTCAATCAACATGAGTGCAAATCCAGGGGGGAATAGGGGGATGTATGTCCCCAATAATCTGGCACCATCCCCCCAATATATTTCATGGAAATGGAAAATTTTCCATACGGGCCAATTTCATTCCCCCAATATCGAAAAATGATCAATTTTGCTAAATCATCCCCCTCAATATCCAAAAATGGTCAAATTTTGCTAAATCATCCCCTTAATTCTCAACATAGATTTGCACCCCTGTCAATCAAGCGTGATTTTGGTTACTTTTTTTCAAATCTTATTCTACAGACCAGAAAACCTCGTCTATTCTAGTGCCTACCCAAGCACTTAGTATCAGCTTTGAGCGTAATCGCGTCGTTATGCAAGCGAGGTGCCACCCGAGGAGACATGACGTCATCACCCAAATGCGTAACTTTGGGCTTTAGTGGAAGTTTTAAAGCCACAAACTCCCCAAATGTTGTTATTTTAGAGACTGCATAATAGTGTCACCCTGAAACGGCAATCCAATCTTTCCTCCCCATGCCACTGCCCGGGTAGCTATGTGCACGTTTCTGTGAGTTTGTCAGAAATAAGCCAGGATCGATAATAAGTTGTTTCTTACACTGCAAGAAATATTTCCGAAAAGAACTTTTTTATGACTGCAAAAACACAGATACTGCGCCATAGGCAGCAGGCGAATGGATGTAGAAAAAGAGTAGCTAGATGTGCGTAACACCAGGTCAATTGTGAATTAGAAAACTGATTAATTTTACCGTACATCGATACTTGTGATCTTTCACAAAAGAACTGTCTTGTAGAACAACATTGAAATTTGTATTCCAACTCAACATTGAGCTGTGCTTGCTACTTTGTAGCTCGCTTCACCTCGTAGGTCAATAGTTCAGCTTCATTCTTCTTAAATATTCATTTAAATAGTTTTAACGGTAAAGAATGTTGATGGTTGCTCAGACAAGAAGTTTTAAACGTTTATACACGCTATTATTTAAAAAGATTGAAATTTATTACCACAGGACGTTGTTTCCACCACGGTCTGGTCAATTCTCTATGCATTGATGGTGTTGGTGGCTCTGTGTGGGAACCTGGGAATTTGTTGGCTAATCTTGAGGAAGAAAAAACTCCGCACAGTCACCAATTATTTTTTATCCAGTACTGCACTCGCGGTAAGTTTCGAGGGGGAAGGACGTATGTAATCATGCAGGAAAAAAATTTACGTGACACAAAAGCGCTTTCCGCTTCTAAAAAAAATTTGAAGTAAATTAATCCAATCAAAAAGTTCTCAGAAGCCCTGCCTGAACTTATAGGGAACTTGCAAACTTAAACCTAAGCTTCCCGGCTGAGGTTTTCGATGTTTCGTTCATGCAATTGGAGCTGGAAAAACATAGTCAGACTTTAAAAATATTCCCATTCGTTACATCCTTGTCTCATCATCCGCGTGTGAAACACTGCTACAGACAACCAAAGCATCTTAAGCTTTTAGGAAAGTTGTTTTGCGAAAAATAATAAAAAGTGCTTCCTATTTCTCCAAACACCGATATCTTGTTGACGTAACGCAACTTATTTCTTTTAATGTGAAAGTTTTGTGAGATGAACATCGCTTGCTTCACGTTAAGATAAAACTATACTGTACCATTTTCATGTCACAAGCAAACCATCACATGTCACAAGCAAACTATCATGTCAGTCATGTCACAAGCAAACTAAGCTCTAAATCAAAGAAGTCGCTCCAAAGTCAAAGCGCAGACATGCGGAAAAAATAGCTGAACAGTGCAGCCGATTTTTATTTTCGACATCGTTTATAACTTCCAATGTGAAAAGTATGAACATAAGAATCAACTTATGATACTTGCTTCTAACCGGCCATTAGCTCAGTCGCTAAGCGCACGCTATCGGTGCGGGAGATCTGGGGTTCGATTCCCGGGCCGGTCAAATCTACAGAGTGTCGCCAACGACTCGCCACCGTTGCGACGTTTCTTCGGAGCTGTGTTGCCCAGGCGCTAAGCCCCGGAGATGGGACCCGCAACTCGCTACACGCTTCGGCGTAATACGGCGAGTATAATGAAGATTTGATTTGATTTTGCGCTTGACTAATATCCAAGGACGACCGGAGAGGGAATCAAGGCTTATCAGTGACTGCCTGGGTAAATGCATTTTCAACACCATACATGTGGTAGCACATCTCCTTCTTCTAAATTAAAAAAGTTTTCTACTTTTACGCCGTTGCAGTAACGAATGCAACTACGTAAACTTGCTTTACATTAACGCTAGCAAACAGTTGTAAAATTATCGAATTGGATGAGTTTCGGCTATGATCTTTTAGCCAGGGTAACCTACCACCAATATTGATTACCCACATGATACACCATGCCTTGTTTAATTTTGCGAATGCAGTGATAGTGAAATTTTGCCTTGAAAATGCATTATGTTGGCCCCCCTTAGAAAAAAATGGTTGCGTCCCTGCATAAACATATTCGTTCGCGATAATACTGCACGAATAAAAGAATTAATTATGCGAAATTAAGGAATTGGTTTTATTTTTCTAGGGAGAGAAGCAAATTTGCTTCCGTAGTCACGCTTTTCTATATTTTTGAAACGATAAGAGATGAACTGTTTCAGAACTAACTACATAGATGTATAGTTTACCACACCAATTTAACAACTGTTTCGTCATCACTTCAATTTGCATGGGCCTACAAACCCGTATCCAAAGGGGGGCCAGCTGTGGGCCAAGCTCCCCCTAATGAAAATCTTGCCCCTCCTGAGGAAATATGACTTGTCAAAAAATTTTACTGCTAAACAAAATTAGACAGCGAAAAAATATAGTATAGTTTCTTTGATGTGCTGGTAGCTAGTTGACCCAACTCGGTATGCTAGTGCTGCCTGAATTAAGGTGCGATCACACTAACTGAAACGTTGAGACTTTTGAGACGTTGTGCAGGTTTATCTTATTATGACATCACATCCGCACAAAGTCATTGAGATGAGATGCCATAATACGATGAACCTGCACAACGTCTTAGTTAATGTGATCGCACCTTCTAGAAGTCTGTTTGTTCACTTCATATCTTGCTTATGACATACCGAAAACTAGGTTGCGTTTGGTAAAAGAAATCTACAAAATAATCTGCAAAATAATCAGCATTGAAGGCCATAAGACTGCTTTCACCGGCAGGCAGGTAAACCACAACAAGTAAAAGCTCTGCGAAGTTAATATGCTGGCCTGTCGAAGATATGCTGTGAAGCTGATTGTCTTTGCCTATAAATACCGTGATGCAATCATACTTACATTCTTTTCATCACTCGTGTTTGTCATAATAACATTGGTGTAGGGTACTACTGTATTTAATTCTTACTGGGAGTTTGGCAGGGAAGGAGGTATTATTTTCCAAGCGTATTCCGAAATATTGTTTCAATTCAACGATTCACTTGGAAGAGTGTTAGGAAATTTTGTTAGAAATCGAGGTATGTTTTGCGAAGTCACTTCCAAATGCTGTGTTAAACACACGGTGAAATCATCCATCACGTTTTGCGTAAAGCAGTCGTAGTTCAAATCAAAAAAATCAAGTGTTGATTGTACTCGCGGTATTATACTCCAAAACATGTAACGAGGGGCAAGATCCATCTCGGTCGCTTAGCGTTTGGGTAAAACAGCTCGAAAGAAACGTCGTAGGGGTGACAAGCCTTTGGAGACGCTGTGTCGATTTGACCGACCCAGGAATCGCACTCCACACTTCCCGCACCGATAGCGTGTTCTCAACAACTAAGCTAACCGGCCGGTTTGCAGTTCAATGCAACATAAAAATGATGAAGACATAGCGAAAATCGATTGCTTTTCGAAACACTGCGAAGAAGTTATCGCCGCAACTTCTGTGTGTGCTCGGGCAAATTTACAAATACAATAGACATGGGACGAAAATTGCTGAACTGATTTAATTTTTGGACAGTCTTGCTTAAACCTTTTTTCTGAGTGCGGCTAATGGGGTTTAATTGCCCGAAACAGCGCTGTCCTGCTTTATGGTATTGCTTAATGCTTATGATGACAACTGAATCAATGTTTCGAAACGTCTAGTTTTAAAAATCACTGTAACTTTATTTTTCCTCCTTAAAAAAACGCAAATCTTGTTGAATGCGGAGACAAAAATTTAGAGCGAAGTTGCAGCAATAGGAAGAAAATTAAAATGAAAAGTAGAGAAGCATGTGAGCCACTTCTGGGGCGTGGATGATTATAATGAAGAAATGAAGAGCAGTAAAACTTTTTATTTTGCTAAAAATCAAACCGGTTTTATTGATTCGAGGAGGAGATGAAGAATCAAACATCTTTGTGAATGAGTTTATATTTTTTGGGAGTGATGTCAAGTGAACTGAAATGATATTAAAGTTGATAATTGAAGCACATTGATTAATTATTGATGACGATAATGCAAATATCTTGTTATTGTTCGATTTTATCTTAGGACAGCAGCGTGATTGCTCTCAACACAGTCTTCAACTTCATCTACAATATTCTTGGCAACCGGTGGATATTTGGATCATGGTTTTGTCATTTTTTCAACTTCCTTCCGGTCGGATCGGTGTGTGCCAGCATCCTCTCCATCACCGTGATCAGCATTGACCGATTCATTCTCGTTGTTTTTCCAATGAGACAACGAATAGCGAAGCGGGCAGGTAGCTAGAAATAAAAGTTGATATAATCCGTAGATTGGATACTTGCCCAAGCTCATTTAAAACAAAGTTTTTATGTTTTCATCATCCAGTGTTCAAGAGGATGACTCACACTTTGGGATCTGGTTTGAATTTCATCAAAAATGAAATGATGACAATCTGCTGTAATTACCAGTAAAAAGCTTGAACAATATAAATGTTTCGGAACACAATTTATGGAATTTTTGAACACTTTAATTACAAAAATAAGAGGCAGTAATATTTGAAACATTTCAAAATTTCCGAGACGTTTCGATTTATGCATATATCTGAATAAGATTGACAATGATTTAAGTATAAATCGAAACTTCCAGAAAATTTCAAATGTTTCAAATATTACGGGCTCTTAATTTTGTAATTAAAATATTTAAATGCTGTAATTAAAATATAAATATTGACAAATCTTTCTCATGCATACAAACGTGCAATGTGTATTAATTCGTAGTGACACGCTGATCATATATTTGATAGCAATTTTTTACTAAAATAGCGTATTTATCCTCCTATCACGAGAAGGCAATCAAAGCGCAATTCAAATAGCTCGCTTAGGGGTTGTCGGCCATGTCTAAAACTGTAAGATGGAGAAATCCCCAAAATGCCTTTTTCAACGGCACAACAAGTATGTTAAACTCTCTTCTCCGCAACTCGTTTATTGCTGAGCGTCAATTTCGGAGTAATTGGTTAGACCCCTCTTGGAATCGAACTCGAGTCTACCTGCTCTTAATGCAAACACTCTATTTATTTAGCCACCTGACCTGTTAGTGCCACCACTCAGCTAAAAAAATCTCTGATTTAATGCTGTTGCATTCACAAACAATTGGTAAACATGTTGCGTGACCATGAAAGCATCCCAGAACCGATGGACGTGTTCGAAATTTTTATCGGTGAGGCCAAACCCAAGGAAATTCCAAGTAGAGCAAATATCTGTTTACGCAAAAAAATAACGAGATGGATCAATGTTTCTTAAAAAGTTAAATCTATTGGCAATTAGCTTTCAGGCCTTAAATGGCCTAATCCGCAATGGATGAAAAATCAATATCTATGAAATTTAAAAGAATTTTTAATGTTACAGGTGGCAACACTTTGACTTTTAACTGCGCAAAACTATTTTTTGCAACTATTCCCATGAATAAAAGATTTCTTTTTCAAAATTTGTTTTTATTCAAAATTACTTTTATCGGCGAAGACGTTGCTAGATTTGATTAGTGTAAAAAGCATGAAAACTTGTCTTGACGTCACGTTTACAATTTACATTTGAGCCACATTTGCCCTGTCCACATGTCCAATTCTCGGTTCTAGCTTCTTCATCATGATCAATTTCTTGATGTCATAGCCACTTTTTTAACTACAGTAAGCTTATGATATAAACAAATTATTATGATACAGGTACTAGTACCAAGAACCGTGGGCCTAAGCTCCACTAAAATTGGACATGTGGACAGGTAATTGAAAGGTTGGACAATCTCTTGCCGTCATTCGATTTAATACAACTCGTATTGTGTTCGTACATCTAGGATGAAGCTAAAATTCGAAAAACAAACTTACTAAGGAGCGAAGCAAGTGTTTGAGCTGCTTGCGGTTCGAACGCTTTTATTCATCAAGCAATTTATATCTGCAAGACAAAACTGCAAAATGACTTGCCTGGGATTTGAAATTTAAGATTCCCCCTACCCCACACACACAGACATCGTTGGCTCGCCTCTACGAAAAAATGTCTCCCGATAGTAAAGATGAAATTTAACAGGTTTAGGAGTTACTACAAAAGTACAACTTTCAGTTGTAATAACTATGTTTTAAAATAACGTTTTACTTTGAATGAAAAAGGTTGGAGCTTGGCTCATTTTCACTCCACAACTTCATGTTGCTTGAACATAACATCGATATGAAACTGATGAAGTTATTATCAAACAGTCCCAGCACCGCATGCAAAAAATGCCACACAAATAAATAATGGAAGTGGCAACCAGGATGATCATTTCAGACCCCAGTATGCACTGTCTCATAAGGACTGCACTTGCAGCAGGATACCATAACTTTGAAGATATAGCAGGCGTATTTGTTTTGCTATGATATGAGTTTATCCTTTGACGAGAAGGCAACTGAGTCGCTGTAACAGTGTTGTCCATCCGCTATCTGATTCATTATTTTACTCAGGTCGAGCCGAGACTTCCGGTAGCTACATCATCCACATATAACTGTGAAAAACATGCAGAGATAATTATTACAAATCATCCTATCCTTAAACGCTGCAAGCAATAGTTAGGCGATTATAACTCGTCCAAAAAGCAACGCTTGGACATAAAAAGTAGGTTTTGCCAAATCTGGTGTCGCCGAAACAGTGCAGGTATTTAAACTAATTTTTAGGCCGCAATATGCGAACCTCTCGGTTTTCGTACTCGTATATGTGCCAGGATACTCGTCATAGATTCATACTACAGGATACTCGTCATAGATTCATACTACCCCATACTGAAAATAATGTTCCGCAATAAGTAAGCAGCAAACAGTACCTGAAGCACGTATGTGGTAAGCTAGAGTCTGTCTTAAATTCAATCAAAATCGAC
The DNA here is from genome assembly GCA_964006365.1 of Trididemnum miniatum. Taxonomy (NCBI): domain Eukaryota; kingdom Metazoa; phylum Chordata; class Ascidiacea; order Aplousobranchia; family Didemnidae; genus Trididemnum; species Trididemnum miniatum. Next base: position 2,961,153 of record OZ023240.1, read on the forward strand.
GGTGGGAAGTATGCGACACATAACACTACACTAAGCACTTTACCGAAAATTTTAAATATGCCGACTACAAGTTTTTAGTAACGGTATTTTTGTTTTTTTATTTAAGGGATAAGCATAATCCGGCTGGGTGAACCTTCAGTGTCTTAGCTGCAAATTGGACATTCAAATCTTCATTATGCTCGCGATATCACGCCGAAGCGTGTAAGAGTGGCGGGGTTCATCTGCAGCTCCTGGACAACGCAACTACGTGGAAACGATGCAGCAATGGCGAGTTGTTGGCGACAATGTATCCCATTTGACTGCCCGGGAGATAGAACCCAAAACCTTCCGCACCAACAACGATGCCTCAAACCACTAAGCAAAAACACTGAACAATTTTAATCCTAATAAATCTTGCACGGTTGTAATCCAGTTCTGTAGTTTCTGTTTCAAAATATCTTGCTTCTCTCCTCTTCAGTTGAATTTTATACGACATCGTACCAAGAATCGATATTAACTAACTAATCATAGATGTTTAAGCTTAGTAGAACTTGAATAATTCCTCCGAAAACGCCTCATTTGTTACTGAAAACTAAATAAGCCACAATCAGTGTCTACAGCACTGCATTTTGCGAATATTTTTGTTAGCAAAATTAAGAACTTCGGCACCATTATTCAAGCGGACTGCATTTTTCCGTCACAAAGTAAGGTTCTACTCACGAAGCTATATGTGCTGGCCCATGAGCCGTGTGTAACTCTCCCTCTGCTTTTTTGCATTCCGGAAACACTCTTCGTATGCCTTTATCAACTTGCCTTGCCTACTGCACATTGATTGCATTCGTGCAAAGCCACAAAGTTTTCAAACCGATTTATCAATCCACATTAACAGTGGCGCCGGTAGAAAAATATATTGGGGGGCAAAGTGTGACGTCGTTATCTATAACGCTACCAACCAAATGTTTGAATGTGATACAAATAAGCTTATTGATATAGCAACGAGTGAGTGGTTGGTGGTTTTGCTTATTCCGACGCGTAATGGACTAATGTACGGTTGTACACGTCCCGTTGGGCCAGGGATGAGCAAACTTTTCGGCGCAAGGGCTTCATTCAAAATTTATGCGGGCGGCATATAGTAGGCCTATAATACTTTCAAAACATCAAATTTGAGTGAATCGAAAAATTCTTGTTACTGGCAAAAAATAGGGAAAAATTCCAATTTGTGGCGTAGTGATAATTTTTGAAAGGGGGGGTATAGTTTCCACTTTTTTCAAGCGTTTGTCTTTCGGCAGAACAAATTTGAAGCTGATTGAGAAACAAGAAAAGCTCTAGGAGGGTCCGGGGGCAAGCTACCCCGGAAAAAATTTGAAAATTTACATGCAGTAATGGCTATTTTAGAGCTTTTTGAATAATACAATTTTTCCTTTATTTCGAACCTCTTCGATAGCAATACGCCTTGTGCCTTGAGCACGCATAATCGAAAATGTGCGAACAAAATACGTCATATTTGGTGAAGCAATCAGAATTAGGATAAAAAACAGAACAGAACATATTTATTTTAGTCGCTCGTTAACCAACACGATACGTAAATGAAAAAATACACACAATACAAAGGAAAAAAAATGCATGAAATGCGACAGGGAAGTTGCGAATGGACCTCGCGGTCATCGAGTCAAGCAACCACCCAGTGTCAATTAGAGCAATTTTAAAAAATTGAATCATCGCATCTGGTTAAATGTCCAAATTAAAGCGAGCGACCACGTTTCCGATGAGAAACGAGTCGGCATACCAATAGCAGGAAAAACCGCCACAGCCTGGTATCCCGATCTTAATACAACGAATTAATATATTTATTGATCGTACTTGGATAAGAGGAAAGTTTCAACACGAGATTTGAACTGCTGAAATTTGAGTGACTTGATGTCCTTCGAAATGGAATTCCATATTTTAACTCCTTGATACTTTATGCTTCTCTGCAGTCTATTTGTGGCAGTGGCGTAGCGTGACCTGCCAGATGAGACATGCAATTACGATGACGTCATTATGATGACGTCAATAGTTCTCTAAATCAATTCAACCTCAAGAATATACTCATTAGAATTCGTTCAAGCGTATTAGGTAGGCGAAAAATTAACGCGCAGAACATCAGTTTTTATTTCACAAGGTAATAACGTACACTGTATGTCAAAAATTATGATTTCAATTCCTTGGTAATCCACTCTATTACATTACTTTATCGCCTCATCTCAAGGAGGCTCCATGACGTTATACAATTGTTGAAACCAAACGACTGTGCTATAAGGCACACAAATCGAAGATCATAAATGATACAATAAAAATAAAAACGTTTACACAAAGCTAAATAGATAACTTTTTAGTGTGTGATGCTGTTTATACCCTAATCCTTTAATATCCGTGAGTGCGTGCGTCAAATGTCCCACAGCGTAGTATCAAGACAATCTTTGTTAATCATATGGCGCTTGCATTTCTCATGCCCGTGATCGCCTGAATTTTCAGGTTAATGGCTGGTTTCAGAAAGTTCAAGTTTGTTTATTCGTCACCAACGACAACGGATAAGGCAAAAACACAGACATTAGATAGATAACATAAGGATTAGTGACAGGGTGACTCCGAAGGGACCGCAAAGTCTTTGAGTCAAAAGCCACCCTATTGAGTCAGAAAGGAATTCTGCCGACGTTATTCCGATCAATCTGAGAATGTTGTTGAGAATTTCTCGCCGCAATGTAATTGCAAATAATCAATCTTCATCCCATTCATCGAATGTTTACCAGCAGTTGTGAATCAAACCAAATGCTTTTCTTGAGACAATCCATATTTTTTTAAACTAAATGCTGTTTTATTAAGCCCCAGTCACACTAGACGATACGACCGGTCGCCGACAACTTACGACCACTCTTTTGAGCACAATCTGCGACCGGTCGGATATGTGATCGCCGACTGAAGCGTCTTGATCGCCGACTGAAGCGTCTTGATCGCCGACTGAAGCGACTTGATCGCCGATTAGAAAGTGATCGGCAGTAGTCGTAACCAGTCGGGACTGATCTTAAACAGTCGGCACAGGTCGTAAACACTCGCCACTGGCCGTAAGTGGTATTTTGAACCGACACCAAAACCACTCACGATTCATGCAATCAGCGAGCGGTCTGGGGTTGTCTGCGAGCAGTCGGTGGTTGTCGCCGAGCATTTGCGACAAATCTGAAGAGATCGGTACTGATCAGAACCCACGAGGAATAGCCTACTACATTCGTCTTCAGGCTAGCAGTAGAGAATAATACTCGCGGGAGTACACAGCCTATTAGGGACTAAGGAGTGTAGTGGAAAAGTAGGCTACGCTGTTCACAATATATAGGCATCTGCAACCGAGTGTGGGGCTGCCGAAACGCTAAAAAAGGCGGTTCCAGTTTATAGGTGATTTGGGACCAAAGTGGAAATCTCGGGTAGGCCAAACTGCCCTTCAAAAACATGTAGGCCTACTGTGTAGGCTCTATCTCTATTTTAAAAAAGTTCTGAGAAAAACTAATGATAATAATTTTCCATCTGCTATAGAGTAGCCTAAAACTAATCAAAGGAAGTAGCGTCTAAAAAAAAGAAAAGTGTATCAGAGACCCTGTCCCTAGAACAGGAACAACGACTTGCCGAATGGTTTTCAGACCATAGCTTATTTTATGACCAAAAGGTGAAATCTTTTAAAGACAAACACTTAAAGAATGCCATGATAGATGAGTAAGCGAAAAATTTCAACTTAACCGGATTTGAGCTGTGGCAATGGTGGAACTCCATGAGAACAATGTTTGGGAAGATAAACAAGAAGAGCGGTCAAGCTCAAATAGACATGACACCACGTCAGACGTGGTTAGTGACTAATTTCGGGTTTTTGACCGAGCATTTATTGCCGAAGACGAAAACTAAGCAATTAGGCCAGGTAAGATATTCACATATGCTTTTTTGGCAGTGACTATTGATACGTGATTATATGGGGGAATTCCCCAGTTGTATTTATCCGAGATTACCTTCGTATGACCCTAACAGTTCATATTGCATATGGTTCAGTTTGGAATCCTTATCATAAAACTTGCGACACCCAAACCCTAACCAACATTACAAGCAGTAGACCTAATTACCGAATCCCACCCTTAACCATGATCAGAAGTAGCCGTGGAAGTATAAATATGCAACAGTCACTTATTAATAGCCACTGCATGTGGATAGGAAATAGATCTTCGCGTCAAGTCAAGGTCGTCGAGTCAACATGTTGCCCAACAACTTACTGGCCTTACCTAAATTATATAAACGGTGAAACAACAGTTACTGAGCCTTTGGTTTGACCCGACAGTCAAAGTTTGCATCAAGATTGACTGCGTTGGCGGATTTACTAAAAATTTAGTTTACCACGCAATGCCTACACTCATCCAACCAATTGCGTTTGTAAATTACTAGAGATTTTAAATATCAATGAAATACATTCAGCTACCACCAGCACTCCCTCAGCAAGAACAAAACATCGGATTGTCCGAAGGGATTCAATCAGGTGATGATAACGAAGCTGCAGATAACGAAGTTGATAACAGTATGGGAACGTGTTCCTCATCCACTTCCAGAAGTTCACTTCATTCTACTTCAAGAAGTTCATTAAACTCGTCGATAACTGCTATGAGTAAGTCCAAGAGACAGAAATTAAAAATGCAAAATGATGACATGCTACAAGTGCTCTCAGAGCGGATGAAAGCAACTGACAGAGCAGAGAAAAAGCTGGAAGAGGTGTTGAGTGGCCTAAATGATGCCAAGCAGGCTTTCGGTAACTGGTTGATGGCCGAGGTTGTCAGGCTACCAGACCACCTTTGGCCAAATTTCCGCCGAGATGCATTCAATCTATTAGCATCTTATCAAGAACGAGCCAAAGTCGATGAATCCGTGAATCAGCGTCAGCGTTTTGCTACCCTTCAACCTTGTCACCAGCAGCCATCATCCGTATCATCTGACGAGTACCAGCAGCATTGGACAAATGCACACAATCAGCAACGTACAGGAACCCATGCCACAACCGACGGAGATTCCTTTTCAGCAGCAGCCAAGATCACCTCAGCAATTTCCCACGAGCATCTGTCCTCAACAGCAGACACACAGGCAAGACCAAGAGTTCGCTGATTTGTTAAGCACCTGGTCAAGTGCATTCCCAGAATCACCAGCAGTAGGTCTCGTTATGGCTCGAGATTCTCGACCTAGCAGTAAATGAAAAGTGTTGACCAAGTAGTAGCCTGGTCTCTAATAAACTTTGATTACGCTGAAACTTTTAACTTCTTTGATGACGACTAGGAGCATTTCTTTACTTTCTTTTGCGTATTCGTTTTTAATCGTTGCTACCTTAGACCTATATAAAATACTGAAAACAACGCAGAAACTTGTGTTATCTATGTTTTATTTTTGAAGGGACAGTTAAATCAAGATGATGTTTATCGTAAGCATGATACTAGGCCTATAAAACACAAACAATGTAGCAATAGGCAAAGAAATGGTTTTTGAGCAACGAAATGCTTTGAATTTGCCTTCTTCGAATATTGGTAGAAAACAACAGCACTGGTACCCGTAACCGCAAAAAAATAACACTATGTAGAACCAGTAACCTACAGCATACTTCGATCAACAAATTACTATATGGTTAAGTATGCAGTATGTTCTCCTGCCAAGGAACTCTTCCACCTGATGAGCAACAGTAATTTTTTAGATATATTCGCTGCTCCCTTGCTTTCTTGGCTCCTTGATTTCCTTGTAAAACTGTTGTCATATCGTTCAGAGTTCTTTCTTGACGCCAAGAACCGGGGATAAGATGGTGTTCAGAATCTTCTTGGTCCAATGCAGCGTTTTGAAGTCCCAGAGACCGCATTCGCATGACATTATGAAGGCACATAACAGTCGTAACAAGGGTTGTAACGGTAGTATGCTCCTGCCTCATCGTTCCCAGTAAGCATTGGAAGCGGTTAGCTAAAATTCCAAACGCATTTTCTACCACCAGTCTGGCCCTGAAGAGTCTGTAGTTGAATATGCGTTCTTCGGCAGTCATGTTACGCTTGGAAAATGGTTTCATTAGTCAGGTGCGTTGTGGAAACGCATCATCACCAACAATGAAATACGGCACATCTCTACCACCTTCCTCTATCGGCTCATCTTCCGGAAAATTTATGGTACCAATTTCAATTGCGTTTCGCAATTTAGAACGATTGAATAGAGCACAGTCAGACGTTGATCCATTGCCCCCAATATCCGCCCAAATAAACTTGTAGTTGGCATCTACAAGCGCAAGAAGTATAATAGAAAAAAAACCTTTGTAGTAATGAAATACGGAGCCAGAGTTCTGTGGACACGTTATTGCAACGTGTTTTCCGTCTAGGGCGCCAAGGCAATGGTTAAATTGCCACTTTGAAGAAAATCCTTGCGCAATTTGCTTCCATTCAAAAGGTGTTTTAGGGGTAGCAATGACATCGTGAAACTCTTCAGTGATTTGCTGGCAAACTTCTCGGATGAGAAAGGAGATTGTATTGTGAGGTACGCGGAAAGCAAAGGCTAGACTGTGGTAGCTCTCACCAGTTGCGAGATGACGAAGAGTGATTGCTAACTTTAAACCAGGCTCCAAAGGCTTTCTGAACTTTGTTGTCTGTTTTCGCATCCTTTCGGATACACGCATTAAAATTTCTCGGAACATTTCCGGCTCCATCCTCATTAGACATACAAAATCACCTTCTGATTCCCGCTCCAGCTCTCTCATTAAAGTATGGTACATGCCACACTGTAACCTTCTCGTCAACCAGGGTTTTACCCAATATTTTCTCGTTTTCGATCTTTTCTTACGTTTAATTTTAAGTTGCAACACAGACATTAAAGCCTGCTCTTGTTGAAGACTCAGCTGCAAACTGAGCCCTAGCAGGGCTAATTGCGAAGCACCAGCCATTATACGCAGTAACAAAAGTAGATGCCCAAAGGCAATAGAATTTTTCGATAGCAGTCCATGCAAACGCTCGCAGATTAAAAATCGGTCGTGGTCACGGACTACTAAACTATAGGGCTCGGCGAGCGATGGGCGTTTGTCGGCGAGCGGTAAGTGATTTTCTACGATTGAAGAATGATTTTCTACGATCGACGAATGATTTTCTACGATCGGTCTGTGCTAGTGATCGCCGACAAAGAGAGTCGTATCGTCTAGTGTGACTGGGGCTTTACACAAGTAGTTTTTCTTTCTTCAGATATATATGTCTGATATTGTAGAGTCATTTGCACAACTTGGAAGTTTTTCACAGCAGTAGTATCTATTCCACTACTCCATTAACTAGGCTTTAATTAAAAGTCTCACCCTTGGCACCTGAAAACATATTCACAAAATATTGGAAAAATATAACACCGGAAATCTATAAGACTCTGTGAAATTGAAGTATACATGTGGCGATAGGCCACAATATAATTTTAAAATACTTGATAAATGATATTCTGAAGCATTTATGCGGTGGTAACAGAACATATCGTACTACAACAAGACTTGTAACTGAACTTACATAGGAAGTTCCAAAAAACTCGTACACCGTATAGTCACTCTATGTATAAAAAGCCATAGATAAACAATATGACATCCTACTTCATCCAGGGTTAAATTTTGACAAGTCAATCATTCAATTCACTGCTGACAATTACCACTAACCCACACCAATTGACAAATGATCATGGGAAATTAGTGGCTAAAAGTTTAAATTAAAAAGCAGATAATTTTCTATTCACTGGTGTAAAACCACAAGGAAGCACTATTAACATGAGCAATCTAATTTCTGCAGTTTTGACGATAAACCAAGATGCTGAACCTGTGTTTTGATTTCAAGGCTAACAGTTGCTGAAGCATAATGAAGCTGTCAATCATACAAAAATGAGATAAAGGTTTTAATATCTGCATTGCAACTTCAATTACATCAAATCTTTTAACCAACCTAATGAAATAAGCATGGAAACAAGCTACTTAAAATAATGTCACAGTATTTCTATACTGCTCCATAAAGCAGTAGCAACAAATTAACAGAAGAAATCAGAATTTTAACCAGTCACAAGCACAGCATGACCAGCAAATGAAAACACGCAGGGCAAACTTATGTTTAAATTGTAAGCAACCAACTTTGGGGTCAAAACCTAATTTGTAACATCATACACTGTACAAAGCAATTACGTTAGACAGGAATAAAAATACAGCAAGCCATAGGCCAATAGTGTTTTCTTTAAAAAATAATAAGCAAGGCCAGCAGTACAATTTGTTTGATGTTGAGCTTCTGCAGATCCAATATTTGTAAACGTTACTATAAATTTCTGAATTAAAATTTTTTTGAGCTAGTTTTGGTTTGTTTAGGCTACTGATACTTATGTTGGGTCTTATCTAGAGTAAGCCGTCCATGTCTTACATCGCCTTATGCAGACAAGTTAATCTAGATGCGGATGGCTTACTCTAGACAAGATCCACTTATGCTCAACTGTGGGGTAACTTTGCCAGAATCAATCTTGAAATGTTAGAGCTGTAAAACTTTTTTGTTTCAACTTTTTAACAATATTATTCGTCGACAAACTTGAAGCTGCGACTTGGGTTTGGCTCATTGACTCGGTTTAAAGCTTGATGAAAATTAATTTTACTGAAGTAGACTACCGGTATAAACTGTAACACTGCACCTACCAGTACTAATATTCTATCCAGTATCTGTACAATGAATCTTAATTTCATTAAGATGATGTTCTTTTATCTGCATTACCGATATTTAATTACCGGTACCGATATCTCAGACCCCATGGTTTGGTTAGTCTACCTACCGCTACTTCAAATGAGTCATGTCCAGTAACAGCCCCCACACTTTTTCTGTCTGCCAACCTTACCGGTAACCTAACCTATGACCTCAACCTAACCTATGACCTTAACTTAACCTGTAACCTGACCCTAACCAAATCTAGCCCTAACCGAACCCAATCCTAACTAAATTTAACCCTAACCAAATTAAATCCCAACAAAACTGAACCTGGGAACTGGTACTAGACCTAACCCCAGTGAACCCGTAAAATATACAATACTGGTACCCCTAAACTAGACCTATTACAACTAAATTCCTGCTTGCTTACATTTTGCAGCTTGATCTCAGTCTCCCAGCCTATCAATTTTAAACCAGCTTATTTACCAGTGTCATACGCAGTAGATCTGTTGCACCATGGTACCGTAGTGAATAGACTACCGTATATGATTACTCAACGCTCACCAGTTACTGCGTCGTCTTACCGCGTAGACCGCATAGGCATGCAATTTGACGATTGCATGCCTTCTTACGTAGTTATTCGCGGATTTAGCGCCAATCAGCCATTACAACTAGATGCGGGACAAAAAATCTACTTCATAACTTGCATGCCTATGCGGTCGTCCGCGGTGATACGCGGCTACTTTCAAGTGTTGCCATTTATTAATATTCAAAATGGTCTCCATATTTAATGCTTTTCTGACATGGAGAAAGTTCTCAAAATAAAATCGCAACAATTTTTTTGATATTTTTTCAAAAATATTATTATTAATTTTCTTTGGTTGAATGGCAATCGGCAAGGCATGCAATGCATGCCTTGCATTCATGGAGAATACGCCCCTGATTTGTGGTATAGCGGGGAGTATATAGACTGAATTTATCAACTGACTGTCTAGTACAGTGGTTCTCAACCTTTTTTATCTCATGCACCCTTTTAATCCTTATTCACAGATAAATTCCCCCCTTAGAAATTTAGTTTATAAGAAATGCTTTTACATCAGTACACTAAACTCTTCACAATTGATAAGCTCTTTGGCCTCTAATTTAAATAATACAAAAGTAGTAGCAATAACTTTTCTGAATGATATATTTAAAAGAATAGAATAATTCAAAACACAAAAGAAATTTATTGTACTCATGATGCGAATTTAACAGTCAGTGGGATACTTGTGATTGTTTTTTCTTTGACAATTCATGGATCCGTGGAAAAGTAGTAGAAAGGGCACAACGCATGTCATTTTCCACATCCAATCTGTTTCTTTGTTTTGTCTTCATTTGCAAGAGAGTTGAGAACCCAGATTCGCATAAATATGTGGAGACAAATGGAAGGATATCTTGGATAGCTTTTTTTGCCACTTTTGGATAGGAACTGCACATCAATGGCCAAAATTCAGTGATTGATTTTTCATTGAATAAATCTCTTGCACAAGAATCAGCTTTGAGTTCTAAAAATTCATCCTGGAAATCATCGGGAACTTTTTCAACTGGCAATATGAACGGATTTCGTATTAAAGCAAGCTCATCGTCATCAATGTCAGGAAAATATCGAATGAATTCTGATTCTAGTTCTACCAGATGTTGCAAAATCAATTCTTTTTCCAAATCCGGAAGCACGTGTTCTTCCTCATCAACTTTCAGAGCTGATGATAATTCTTCAAACATTGCAACATTGTTCATTCGAACTTTTCTTTTCCAATTATCTAGCTTGCTTATGAAAGCTTTCAAAGAATCTTTAAATTGTATTATGTTAGTGTTTCTCCCTTGCATCTTCAGGTTTAGTTTATTCAATTGGTCAAAAATATCAACCATATAAGCTAGGTATCTTATCCATCTATCATTGTTCAGCAATGAAACAAATTCCATTTTCTTTTCAAGCTCAAAAAATATTTTGAGTTCATCTCTCAGCTCAAAAACTCGCTTGGTTACATTTCCTCTTGACAGCCATCGAGTTTTTGTATGAAACAGAAGCACGTGATGGTCTGCATCCATGTCTATGCAAAGTTGCTTGAACAATCTGGAGTTAAGAGCTCCTCCTTTGACGAAATTTACCATTTGAATTGTCTGATCAAGAACTTCACGTAATGGAGGAGGAAGCGTTTTGGAGGCCAGCGCATGGCGATGAATCATACAATGAATGCCTTTTGCGTTTGGATTTTGCTTTTTAACGAAAGCTTGAAATCCAGATTTGGTTCCTAACATAGCTGGGGCTCCGTCTGTGCAGTACCCACATACGTTTTCCCACAAAAGATTTTCTGATTCGAAGAAAGAAGAAACTTTTTCAAAGATGTCAACGGCTTTCGTAGTTTTTTCGAGACGGGAACAAAAAAGGAGCTCCTCTTTGAAACCATTTAAATGGACATACCTTACAAATGCCATTAACTGGGAACATGAATCTACATCAGTAGATTCATCCAGCTGTATTGAAAATAAGCCAAATGCAGCAGACTTGATCTCTTGTACAACTTGATCCTTAATATCTGCAGCCATGTCTTCGATCCTTCTCTGAATTGTACTATTAGATAATGAGACAGCAGCAATTTTTTTCTTCTCTTCTTTTCCAAGCATAAGTTCAACTATTTTCAGAGAGCAAGGTTTTATCAAATTTTCACCGATTGTATGCGGTTTTTTCTGCTTCGCTATTTCCAGAGCAACATGGTAAGAAGCTTCAATTGCATTTTTATTTGCTTCATGATATGTCCCATTTGAATCCAGTCTCATCTTTTTCAAAACAGTGGCGTGACGTTCAAAAAAGCCTCTGCTTTTATCCTTGTGTTGTTGGTGAACATTGTGCAAATGTTGTTTTAACTTTGTTGGTTTCAAAGAATCATTCGACAGAACTTTATTGCATATCACGCACTGAGGTCTTTCCTCTCCATTATTAATGATGCAAGGGAATCCATATTCAATGTATGAATCATTATATCTTCGTTTTTTGACACTCATGTTGTATAAAATTTTAATGATTTAAATAAATTTTTGACACCCGTGACATATTTAGCAAATTAATTTTGTTTAAAATTATTTAAATTGTAAATTCTAAATGCCCTGAAACAAACAAAAAAAGCTTGTAATAAGGATAAATTGAAGGAAAGTTCAGCGTTGCAGTAGCCATGGCGGCGAAGTATTGATGACACTGTTTCAGCGAACTGGCACTGATGTAGCAACGGTGAGGCGAGACAGCCAACAACGTCAGCCCAAGTCGTGGCAAACACTTCTTATAGCGTCTAGCGGGGCAAAATATGACTACAACCATGTGCTTTGAACTATTACTGCTGACGCTACACCAGGCTACTGTCACAACCTCTGTAAATTCTTCCAATGTTCTAAATTTGTACTGGTCAGTGCTCACTTTCGCTTTTCTCACACAAGGAACGAAATCCATGTTCGTTTTACTTCGAATCCTAACTGATGCTGACGATTAATTCAGATAAAAATGCTGCAAAATCTTTATTACGCTGATGCGGATTTGCATTCTCATTAATCGCACGTGGTCAAAGCGGCAGAATGACTGCTGACTTTGCGTTATATACGTCTTTCAGAACTCCCCATTGTTACATAGCAACGCATCATATCACACGTGTTGCCGTTCTGAACGAAGTCCAGAGCCGACATATGCTATAATTTGTGTGCTGCGCATAAATGGGTGGCAATTTAGAAAATAGCTGGGAGTGCTACAGCACAAAACAATTAATTAACTTACAGAACTTGACGCAACAACTAATGCATGCTTAAATTATATTACATTTTAAACAAAATACTAAATACAGAATTCCCCCCTTGCAAATGCAAAATTCCCCCCTGGTGGGGAATTCCCCCCCGGTTGAGAACCCCTGGTCTAGTAGCTCTTTGGGAAACCTCATCGACTTTTGTAAAGAAATCTATGAAGGGTATTGGTGCTAGGTTATAGAAGCAAGAGTAAACAAATTTAGCGGTTTCATAAGTGTATAAATCATGAATTTGTAGCACTTCAAGTTTCTTGCATATAGGATTGGCTTCGTCGCGATAGTGACTACCGGATATGATTCGCATTGCCTTATTTTGCAGGGTTTTTAATTTGCCAAGGTAACTGGGATAAGTTGAACCCCAAACCACAATGCCATAAGTTAATAGAAGATGTATGAGAGCATGGTATAGTTGCAGCAGGGTTTTGAGAGGAAAATTGTATCTAACTTTACTAAGGATGCCCACGGAGCGAGCTATTTTGTTTTCAAGTGTAAGAATGTGCTCTTTAAAGTTCAATTTATTGTCAATGAAAACACCCAAATATTTTGTACTACTAACAATATTAATAGGATTATCATTACTCGAAAGAAGAAAAGGTGAAAAGTTGGAATTTATGGTTAGTTTTGGCGGAATAAAAAGTACGCAAGTTTCGGACAAGTTAATTGTTAATTTGTTGGCAGAGCACCAGATGCTTGGTCGGTTCAATTCATCAGTAATTGTATTTCTCAGAGTTTGTGAGTTATCTTCAGTAACTAGCAAACAGGTATCATCTGCAAATAAGGTAGGTTTACTTCGCAATGCGTTGTTAAGGTCATTGATATAAATAAGAAAAAACAAGGGACCTAAAATAGAACCCTGGGGTACACCGTACTCTATATTCATCAGTTTAGATCGCGTTTGGTTAAGGGCAACGAATTGCTTTCTACATTCAAGGTAAGAAACTAACAATTTTTGCGCTACTCCACGAATGCCGTAATTATGTAATTTTTTTAAAAGAGTGGTATGAGAAACGGTGTCGAAGGCTTCTTTAAGGTCTATCAAGACGAGTCCCGAGTACTGATTACAATTAATAGAGTCATATAAGGAAGTAACAACATCAAGCATACCATGTGCCGTCGAAGTTTTGCTTTGGAAACCGAATTGGTTGGGGTAAAGTATATGATGTTTTTGAAAGAAATGAATTAATCGCCTGTAGATAAGTTTTTCAATAATTTTAGAGAAACATGTCAAGATAGATATGGGACGGTAATTGTTAGTTTCGTCTTTTGCGCCGTTTTTATGAATTGGGGCAATTCTGGCAATTTTACAGCTATTAGGAAAAATACCCTCACTGAATACGAAATCAATAAGGATTTTTAAAAAAGGGGTAATTTCGTGCCGAGCAGCTTTAAGGAAAAAATCGGAGATGTTATCATGACCCACTGCCTTGTCCTTAAGGGACATGATCTCATCAAAGACTTCAGTGAGCTTCGGGGGTTCGAGAAATATAGAGTCAGATAGTGGTTTGTCGAAGAAGTGCTCAGCGCCGCAGTTCGTTATGTCTTTAATTTTACCTGCAAGAGTTGGCCCTATAGTGCAAAAAAAAATCATTAAATTCGTTGGCGATAACGGAAGGTTCCCTCGAAATCACGTTATTTTAAAAAACTCAACCCCCCCCCCTGGATCCGCTTCTGACCATCAGGTACAAACCCATTAAAAGAGTCTGATATATTTCAGTCACTTAGCACCATTCATTTTGTTGTTTTTTACTAAAAGGCCGAATCAAACGGGGGGGGGGGGAGAGAGGCGGAGAACAATGGACCTCCTTAAATACGCTCCTGCTTCCACTATACTCGTGTAAAGTTACGCTACTAAATGTTAGAAGAAAATACTTACGAAACCAACGAAAGAAAAGAAAATGCACAGAATGACTGTTGTAAATATAATTCCATTTGACGATGGGCCTTAGAGGAAAATACATCAACAAGTTGAACCACATCTATTTTTTCGCGTATATCTGTTTCAACAGACATGAACATAAGAGATTGTGATTTCTCTTATCGGTCTGGACAAAAACATCAACGACTTTGTAGTAAAAGTCACTTTTTTGTCACAACTCTTGAAGACGTCTATCCATCTCAATGGCGATTGTTGCCAGCGATGAAAGACCCTCTTCTTTACTTCAATAGCTCCTACAAGTTTTGATTTTTTTCAGTGTAGAAAAAAATGTTTGTACTGACCCTGTCGATGTCGAAGCGGATTATCTGGATTTGAAATATGCCTTCCTTTATTTAGTACAGTGATTCTCAACCGCGACTTCTGCGCATTGTTCCTGCGGCTCGGGCTAATCCATTGACGGCTAATCGATTGCAGCAAAAAGCGGAGTTGCAAGCCTCCAAACATTTTATGACGTTATTTCGATTTTGAACTGAGACAAGTGTTGTAAAGTGAAGATCTGTTTGGTTTTAAGAATCGAGTTCAGGATAGAAAATATCTCAAGTTGATCGCCAACGCACTGAAAAAAATGTATTTGGGTCAACTTATGTACAGGTGAAGTGCTTTTCAGCAAAACGGTCGAGTTAGAACCAACCGATTAAATAAATTACATGTCGATCACTTCGAGCAGCTTCTGTGTCCTGCATCCTTCACAAATGCAGCCAGCTTTGACAAACTTACGGTAGCCTATTAAAAGGCAAAGCTTCACATGAATTGTTTTTCTTTCTGAGTTTTGATGTTGTTGTTTTAAAATAAATGCGTGGGTTTGGTTTCGATACTACTTTAACTTACGTCGATCGTATGCAGCTCTTTGCAGCTTTGAGGCTAAAAATTTGGCTCTGGAACTAAAAAAGATTGCAAACCATTGATTTAGTACATTCTATCTCAACTTTAGATTAATCGCATAGTTTTAAAAACTTCTTTGACGTTGATGCTAAATCTTCCTCTACTTTAACTTCTGGCTAGTGGCCAAGAGGAAAATTTATTACCCTTACGCAATGCCCTTATCTTATTGCGGTTTGTTGAACAACAAAATGTTATTGTCGTTTTATTATGACGTCATTAATTTGAGGCACTGCTTCAAATCGTATATCGCTCTGGCAACTAAGCATGATATATTTTTGGCAATTTTGTCGAGACACACTTAAGTATAGTTTTTTTGAATCTTCGCCGTAGTAGACGAGACAGAGTTCACGCTGCTTCTTTGCCCATATATCGGCAATTTTGACCACACAAGCGTTTGGTCTGAAAATGATAAACACTCATCATCATCATCATCACCCAGTTTCAATCCGGTTTCTTCCTCGTTCCCGAAGGTGGCCGGATACACCTCATCTCCTTCACAATTGCTCTCACACCTTCCCTACATCTCGTTCGATCTGCAGCTTCCTCAATCTTCAACCCGACTTCCTTCGCACTCTCTTCCACCTGCTTCCTCCATGTCATTTTTGGCCGTCCTCGCTTTCGCTTCCCATTTACTTTCAGCATCATTGCCTTCTTCAGTATATTATCACCATCCCTTCTAATCACATGTCCATACCATCTTACTCCATTCGCCTTTGCCATTCTATCCAACGTTTCCTTCAAACCCAACATCTCCATCAGCTCCTCCATCTTTTTTCTATCCACTAATTTCACTCCACATATTGATTTCACCATGGCTCTTTCACTTCTTCTCAAAATTGCCATTTCACTCTCCCTCAAACACCATGTCTCACTTCCATATAGCATTGCTGATCTTACGCAACTGCGGTAAACCATCCCTTTCATTCCCAAAAAAACCTTCTCTCACGTAACAACTCTCCGCATTCTGTAAATTTCATCCATCCAATCCTAACTCTTGATGTCACAGCAATTTCACATCCACCTCTAGCATTCAGCCTGTCTTCTAAATAACAAAATCCCTTCGCAGTCTCCACTTCATCGCATAATACCTTCACTGGTTCTTCCGTGCCATCTCCAACATCTGTGCATCTTCTACAAACAAAATGTCTTGCAGAACTACACGTTACCTTTTTTATTTTCGTGCATCTCCCATGTGTCCACTTCATACACTGTGTGCAACACACAGCGTTAGACCCAATCCTTTTCCCACATATTCCACAAGGATCTATTTTGCTTAATACAATTTCTCCTTCCGTTCCGCTCTTCATCATTTTAGTTTTTTCAATATTCACTTTCAAACCCTTGTCTTTCAATGCACTTCTCCATTTTTGGAGCCTCTCCCTTAAATCATTCATACTTTCACTCATCAGCACCAGATCATCCGCGTACAAAATTTCATTCAATAATTAATCCTTCTCTTGCATTTTCTGTCACAGCATCAACCACAATAGCAAATATCAGTGGTGATAGCACAAATCCTTTATGCACGCCAACGCGTATCCCAAATTCTTCCGATGTCCCCGACCCAACTCTAACTGTCGTCCTTGAACCCTCATATAAACTCATCACTGCTTGCACCAACACTTCTGCCAATCCTTTCTTTCTTAATGCCCATTCCATCTCTTTTCTTGGTACCCTATCAAATGCCTTTTCCAATTCCACAAAACACATGTACAGCTTTTTCTCTCTTCCACGAAACTCCTCTTGCATTCTCCTAAGAATAAACAATGCATGAATTGTGCCCTTCCCAGCCATAAAGCCAAACTGCATGTGATCTATCGTTACCAATCCTCTTATTCTGTTCTCCAGCACTCTCTCCACTATCTTCATTGCATGCTCCAGCAGCTTCACTCCTCTGTATGCCCCACCATCCATCACAATCCCTTTTCCTTTAAACATTGGAACAACAGCACTTGTCTTCCATACTTCTGGCATACCTTTCCCATCAAACACTCTGTGACAAAGGTTCTTTATTACTCCAACACCAAACGTTCCACTCGCTATTATCATATCCATATTTACTTCTTAGGGTCCAGCTGCCTTTCCCAGCTGCATCTCATTCATAGCTTCCATCACCTCTTCATCAGATACACCTTCAACTGCTCCTTCAACCATATCTGCTTCTACCATCTGATCCCATTCGTTTTCCACATTCATGATTTTTTCCATGTGTTCCTTTCATAATTTCTCACGATCTTTCTCACTGACAACAAATCTCCCATCTTTATCCTTCATGCAACCTCCACCTTCTATGTCCCTTACCTCCTTTCTCATGAACTTCACAAACTTGAATACGTCGTTTGGTTTGGTGCATAGCACACTCATCTCTTCTGCCTCCTGTTTCATGACTTTTGCAATTACTTTCTTCGTTTTATTTCTGGCCTTCCTATAATTATTTTTACTTTTCGTTAATCGATTCGTGCACCACTATTTAAACGCTTTCTTTTTCCGATTTATTGCATACCTTACTTGCTCGTTCCACCACCATGTGTTTCCCCGATCTCCCCTCTTTCTCGTTTTTCCACACAATTCCTCACAAGCCTGTAAAACTCCATTCTTATAAGATCCCCACAAATCCATTCAATCAATGTCCACTAATTCTACTACTCTTCCTTCAAACTTCTCTTTGATCTCTTTTTCCTTCAGCTTGCACACCCTTCATCTCACTCTTTTATTCTTCTTCACTGACTTCTTCAATTTCTACTCCTCCACATCAACAACCACTAGCCTGTGTTGCAGTTCCCCAGAGATGACTTTCACATCGCATAGATACTTCCTTTTTTTCTTTCCAACCAGAACGAAGTCTATTTCTGTATCATTTCCGCCCGAACTGTAAGTCACCTTCCTTTTATCCTTTTTCTTGTACCACGTGTTTGGTACACACAACTCTTTCTGATCACAAAAATCTAGTAACATTCTTCCTTCAGCGTTTCTTTTCCCTTTTCCATACCTCCATGAATACCTTCAAATCCTTCCGCACATTTCCCAACATGACCATTAAAATCTTCCAATCCCAACACCAATTCATTTTCGTTTGTCACGCTCCACTCACGCGCCATTTCCTCATAAAATCTCTCTTTCTTAGCATCTGGCTTTCCACTTTGTGGTGCATAAGCACATGTTACTCTCACCGCCTCTTCTTATAAGCACTATTCCAATCGCCATGACTCTATCACACCTTCTTCTGACTTCCACCACGTTCTCGTACAGTTCTTCTTTTACCAATATACCCACGCCTCTAGTCTTATCATCATTTCCATACCACCATAGTTTGTTCCTTCTTCCTTTGACGCCAAAAAAGCGAGCCCCTTCACCTCTCCATCTGATGGCCGAGTGGTATAGAGCGTCTCTCTCTTGAGCTGTAGACTCGGGGTTTGATTCCGAGTCGGGTCAAACCAATGACTTTAAAATTGGTATTCACAGCTTCCCTGCTTGACGGTCAGCATTAAAGGGACAGTGTGGAAAACAAGCCGGCAAGTATACTTGTTGTGCCGTTGGGAAAGGCACTTAGCGGGATTCCCCCATCTTGGTGTGGTAGACAGATGGCTGGCAACTCCTAATCGAGCTCGTGTAGCGCATTGATCGCTTTCTCGTGATAGGAGGATGAATATGCAACTAAATAATAAAAAAATAAATAAATCTCACTTCTTGCAAACAACATACATCCACCTTTCGCTTTCTCAGTTCTTCGCACACCTCCGTTCCTCTGCCAGATATACTGCCAACATTCCAGCTTCCAAATCGAACTCCAACTTTCTCTTTATAAATTTTTAACCCGGGGATTCTTAGCACCCCTGCCCATTAGGGTGGAGTGAAAAAAATAAAAATCAAAAATTCAAAAAACGTCCCCTCCCAAATGTTGCCTTTAGTCCCAAAACTATGTTCAAAAGCGGTTTTCCAAAGTTTTCTTCAAAATCCAGGTGGCTACCCAGGCGTAAAGGTCATGCGGAGGTCAAATTTCGTAAATATGCCATAACTCATTAACCAGTGGAGCTAGAGAGCTAATTTTGGTGTCAAATAAAGCAGAATGTGCACTTTTCTATCTAACGTAAGATAACTTTTTATCCTAATTTCAGTATTTTTACGATTATTTTCAAAAGAGTGTAATTTTGGATCAAAACATACCACTTTGAACTGCTTAATATCACCATAACACAGTCTAAACACAAAAAATTTGTATAAATCAAAGTATATGATGAGTCTCCTGCAGAGCTGACATTTCAGCGGTTTAAAAATCAAGTACGGAACAAATAATCATTGAAATATTGTTCACACATGATTGCACAATCACATGCTCAGTGCACACAAATAGACATAAGAATCAAACATAGCTCAAAATAATACTTTGGTTGGTTTCCTGAATCACCCTCAACTTAGAACTCCACAGTAAAAAAGTGATGATAAAATAGAAGCGGTTTCTCAGCATTCGTATCATGAATAAATCTATATCAAGTAAAACTGAAAAACCAGCCTCAGATAAAATTTGGTAAAAAGTATATTAAAAACTAGTAAAAGATAAAATCGATTTCGACCTCAAAGGTCATCGTCAGTCATCTAAAAAACAAATATATATATCTCAATAACTAAGTACACTAGAACAATATGTTATACTCAAAACTGAATACACTGACTGGTCAAAACGTTACACTCAATTTGGTAAAAAAATATCTAACCACAGTAAAGCCTGTAATCTCGATGTGACACAGTTCAAACAGCAGGTGTCAAATTAAGAGCGGAAAACCGAAAACAGTGCGAAAAACTGTTGTGCGAAAAACTGTTAGTTTTAGTTATTGAGATATATATATTTGTTTTTTAGATGACTGACGATGACCTTTGAGGTCGAAATCGATTTTATCTTTTACTAGTTTTTAATATACTTTTTACCAAATTTTATCTGAGGCTGGTTTTTCAGTTTTACTTGATATAGATTTATAGCTCAAAATAATGTAAATAATCTAGACGAAGACAGCAAAAGACTGTCAAATCTGTCATCAGGAATTTGCCACTTTTTACAACTTTACGTAGTATAGTTTGCCCATACAAACAAAAAACTACTATCAACTGCCCAAAGTTATTGTAATACAATGTGTTAGTAGTGTGTTCCATACAAAAGACTACAACCACATGACGGCAACATTAAATAACATGAACAATGGGCACGGTAACTATAGAATTAGTTTTTATGTTACCTTGTATACCACGGTGTACACCTTTGTTTTGTAGATAAGTTACGCACTTTCTGAAAATGATTCACAAAAGCAGAAAGCTACGAAGTCGACACTGGACAGATATATTTTAGGGCAATTAAACCTTTTATAATTACATTTTTTTGTTGACCAGTTGTGACATTTTTCTTTTGTTTAATTAAAGTCTCAAGATTTAAAGAAATTACGTACCGGTAGATGAAATCGCTTTTAAAAACAAACAGTTGGGTGATACATTTGCCACAAACTTGATGATTTTAAAATACAAAGCAAGCAAACTTGCACGCAAAATTCTACACTGCTGCGAATGAATAAATGTGTTACTACAAGGGACCACAATTTCACTACAAAGGACCACAATTTAATGCAAAAAGGTGGAGTTTTTGCACTAGCCTCCGTCTTTGATTATTACCGGAAGAACAAAGTTTCTGAAATAGTTAGCCTAGCCTGCTATGCCCGGTAAACAAAATCCCCTAAAAAACGTTTCCTACTATGCAGTGTTTAAGGGACCACAATATTACAAAATTCCAAAATCGAGTTTTATACCAGATAAAAAAGATAAAATGACACAGCAATCGGTATAAAAAAAGGATTTCATCTATTTATCTAGAATTCAAGATTGAAATAATGCTCTTTGGTGTTTAATTGTATTGCTTCATCAATTTTCGTGACCGAATTTTTAGCCTAATCATACCATCACGTCTGCTGAAGCCAGCAACTGCTGAGCAAGCTTCAGTCACAAGCTTTATGTGGCGCTCCACAGCTTGATTATCGCAGGGATGATACATATCATAATCAGCTTCTCTTCTCTGATTTTTTTGATGTCTACATTTGTCAAGTGTCGAATTGCTGGTGATTCTTTGGTTTGGACAGAATTGAAGTTCACAAGTTTGTGGTAAGATGTAGCATGAACATTTATTGCAGGAACATTAAATTTTCTCGCGAGAGAAAATTTCTCACGAGAGATAATTTAATGCAGGAACATTAAATTTTCTCACGAGAAAAGGGTTAGGGTTAGGGCCTTGGCCTCGACCTTAATATATCTGTCCAGTGTCGACTTCGTAGCTTTCTGCTTTTGTGAATCATTTTCAGAAAGCGTGTAACTTATCTACAAAACAAAGGTGTACCGTGGTATACAAAGTAACATAAAAACTAATTCTATAGAACGTCCTCGAGGACTGGTTTGTGAAGTTCTTGCCTTGGCCTCGACTTGCATGTCCTTGGCCTTGGCCTCGGCTTGTGTGTCCTTGGCCTTGGCCTCGAAAAAATTTTAAAGTCCTTGGCCTTGGCCTCGACCTTAAGGTCCTTCGCCTTACTACAACACTGGTTGTTTGTAATTTTTTGTTTGCATGGGCAAACTATACTACGTAAAGTTGTAAAAAGTGGCAAATTCCTGATGACAGATTTGACAGTCTTTTGCTGTCTTCGTCTAGATTATTTACATTATTTTGAGCTATGTTTGATTCTTATGTCTATTTGTGTGTACTGAGCATGTGATTGTGCAATCATGTGTGAACAATATAGCCTGATTCAAACTGGCGTCGTTATCGCGTCATATGACGCTGCTGACGCGATAACGACGCGTACAAACGACGGCCAATTCTATGGGGCGCCGTTTGGAAAAAAACTATTCGTTTTGTGAACCATGTTTTTTGAGCTTATTTAGACCATTGTTTGTCCGATATGTATATTGGAAATATCCTACTTATATATCGGACAAATTGTGCTCTAAGTCGGACCAAAAAACACACGCAAAACAAGTCGGATATTTCCGACTTATATATCGGACAAATTCGCCGTTTGGAAAAAAACTACACGTTTTGTGAACCATGTTTTTTGAGCTTATTTAAACCATAATTTGTCCGATATGTATGGGGCGCCATTTGGAAAAAACTATACGTTTTGTGAACCATGCTTTTTGAGTCTAAACAAGCTCAAAAAACATGGTTCACAAAACGTGTAGTTTTTTTCCAAACGGCGAATTTGTCCGATATATAAGTCGAAAATATCCGACTTGTTTTGCGTGTGTTTTTTGGTCCGACTTAGAGCACAATTTGTCCGATATATAAGTCGGATATTTCCGATGTATATATCGGACTAATTATAGTCCAAATAAGCTCGAAAAACAGGGGTCACAAAATCGTTTTTTTTCCAAAAGGCGTGTGACGCGCCGTTTGGAAAAAAACGATTTTGTCCGACTTATTTTGCGCGTGTATTTTGGTCCGACGTAGAGTACATTTTGTCCGATATATAAGTAGGATATTTCCAATATACATATCGGACAAACTATGGTCTAAATAAGCTCAAAAAATATGGTTCACAAAACGAATAGTTTTTTTCCAAACGGCGCCCCATACAATTCACACTGAACGATTTCGCGCGATAACGACGCGTTAGAAACGACAGCCCGACAGAAAAACTAGCTTTGAACGACGTCCCGACGAAGTAGAACCGAGTTCTACTTTATCGTTGTCGTTCGGCGCGTCGGGAGCGCTTTGGCTTGGTTTTGTCAAATAATTTTCGGATATATTTGTAATTTTGGCTTCAAAAGTTGATTTGTTTTGTATTTCAAAAGGGTTTTTCAAATTTTTTCTGAGAAATTGCTGAAATATTATTCCTACTATAACTGAAAAAAATAAATAACCTAGCATTATTTTGTGAATTGTAGCCTTGTACACCAGATTCCTGGTCGACTGTACAAAGCATAAAAAATACTACCCATATGTCTACACCAATCACACATGATTAGTTCATCACCAAACATTCACACTTCAGTAAAGTAAAATTCGAAACACCTTTAACTGCTTTAAAAATGAAGTACTGATATTATTTTGTGCGGATATTTTTGTGATTCAGATTTTCTACCCCTCCACCAGGACCCTTCTCATAGATTGCAACCCAGGTTGCAGTCTTTTGTTAAAATGAAGCTGTCACGACGGCAGATAGTGCCAGAGTTCTCCAGAGTATAACGGCCCTAGGAGTTTTACCTGCTTGACAAAGCGTAGATTCGTAGTTCTCCGTCTTGTTTTCGTTGACCAACTTTGGACAAAAGCACTATAATTAATTAATTAACAGTGGCAATTTTGTCGAGAGCTTTTGTTAATGATACTAAGCAAAAATTCGAGATGGTTTTGTTGGTCTTCAAATTATTATTTAATAAGCTTAAAGCTGAAAACTAATCTTCGAAGTTGCTTCATTCACGAGTCCGAGCCCTTACAATTTTCATCACCCATGTCCCATACGTACAAGTTCTCAAAAAGTTACGGACTCGATTCATTCCAATACTGGCAGCACTTCACTTTTAGTGCATCAGTTTCGTTTTGAGCAGCACTACCGGGCTGTTACCAGCACTTCTAGTGTATCAGTTTCGTTTTGAGCTATCAGAAATCGAAAAACAAACCACTTGTTTGTCGTCACCGCATTGTTGAGCGACAACTTGTTGCGATCTGGAGTTACAGAAATTAACTACTGCAACGCAACGTTATTTAGGCGGAGGCAGTAGACCCATCGATTCATTGTCGACCCGACCTGTTAGTTCCATATAATGCAAACGTTCCTCTCTGTATAATTAGACCAATCAAAGCATGTGCTGCAAGACCAACAGTGCTTAGTGTTTCTAGATATTCATTGCAACGAGAGAGTCTTGTTGTTATCAAAATTATTATTCTTTGACATTTAGAAGAGACGCATGAGTCCCACAAGGATTGAGAGCACCAAGAAAGACATGATATTACTTTTCCCATCAACTCCACCAATTAATTCATGGACAATATCAGAAAATAAAAAGCGCATCGTTTATGTTGCAGCTCTTCTTATCATTGCTGCCATCTGGTCCTTGGCTCTTCTCATAGCATTTCCTCAAGCCTACTTCGCTGTAATGAAACCTCATCAGGGGCGGCTTGTGTGCACGCATGAGTGGCCTGATCTCACTCTACAGCTAAGGTGAGTAAAAGCGTTTATCAATCGAGTAGTTGGTCAGCATTTAATTTTTCATGATAGAAATTTCGCTGTTGCTGCATTTAACAAAGAAAGTTCCATCAAGGTCGGAATGGACGCCATGTTTCCACTTGATTGATTCGCTTCCGACTTTGAACTTGTTGATGGAGCGTTTGCAGTTTTTTATTATAAAAACTCGCATGGTGGCAGACGACAGTATTTGCGTATGTTTTTATGTTGGTCGAGTGGTTTGATGAGTAGGGCTCCGGGGCTAGCTTCGTGGGTTCCATGCTCAAGTAGGTTATCTTCCATGATGCGCATACTTCACTAACATAATAAACCTAAGCTGCAATTATACGGCTTGGGAAAAAAAAATAATGGAACACAATTTAATGGAAAGTAATCGTGCTCATGGAGTTTGTCCATAGGGCTCCGGAACTGGTTTCGCAGGTTCAACGCTCAGCTACGTCATATTCCATAATGCATATGCTTCACTCATATAAAAGCCCAAGCAGCAATTACTTGTACGTGGCTTAAAAAACAAACTTAAAAAAAAACTTTAAAATAGTAGCAAGCAATCGGAATAACAGCTCAGATGGCCGAGTGGTATAGAGCGTCTGTCTCTTGAGCTGTAGACTCGGGTTTGATTCCGAGTCGGGTCAAACCAATGACCGTAAAATTGGTATTCACAGCTTCCCTGCTTGACGGTCAGCATTAAAGGGAAAGTGTGGAAAACAAGCCGGCAATACTTGTTATGCCGTTGGGAAAGGCACTTAGCGGGATTCCCCCATCTTGTTGTGGTAGACAGATGGCTGGCAACTCCTAAGCGAGCTCATGTAGCGCATTGATCGCTTTCTCGTGATAGGAGGATGAATATGCAACTAACTAACTTACATTTTCACTTGCAAATCAAAAATTTAGCACATAAGAGTAATGCATTATTTTCTTCGAATCCAAATAATTTATGTCGGTTTGGATAAAAAAAATTGTAAAAAAAATTCACGGAAAGGCTGTCTGACACATCACACCAAAACGTATCTACAATTTTGTATTTACAAAACAAGTGTATAACAATTTCCGGTTCTTCCAAACAAAATAAACAACAATTACTGTTAACAATTTCTAAACCATGCACTTGTACATTCGTTACAATTGATTTTAGATTTAGGCTAGTTGGGAAGGATCTCAACTTTGACTCACTTGTAGCAAAATAATTGTTTTTATTTATCTTAGTCCAAAGAGTTTTTGTAGGTAAGATTTGTGAAATGTCACACCATTTCTGCTGCTGTTTCATTGGCAAAATTTTATTTTTGTTTCTCAAGAAAGTGTAAACTGTTGTATTAGATTTTCTCAGCGAAGTAATCAGTTGTGGAATTTTCTCTTTAATTAATAGATAGTGTTAGAGGTTGACGGCGTTTCGTCTAGCCTGGCCCATGGAACAGCAGAAATCAATTTGACATGTTTTATAAAGCTGTAATTATTGGGGACTAGTCTAAAACCTATCGACAGTGCATGGTGTGACTTTATATTACCGTCCGAATCAAGCAATCGTGCAAAATCAAAACCCCCAAAGTTAAAAAAATCTTCTACCAACGTAGGTTTATTTTGATATTTAGCCGTTTTATTCAACCACAAAAAATTTAACACTAGAAAGAATTTATGAACCATTATCAATTGATTTTGAAACCGACAAACTGGAACGGGTAAAACGCAGAAAGGCTAGTCTAGCAATCATCATATTAGTTAACTTAACGTTCAAGCGCAGTTTAAAAAAAAAGAGTTTTCCCTAATGGGCAGATTTTCAAGAGTCTTCCATGGCTGTGAGTAATTTTTATTAAACAATTTTATCACCCCTTTAAATTGTAAAGCCAATGAACATTGTTTGACTCCTCCCTTCTCTATATCACAACATAATTGAGATCATCAAATTTTTCCCCATTTAGAGTCTCATAAAAATTTAAACAAAGTGTGGTTAACTTGTTTCATGAAAGAATCAGGTGACATCACCGGTAAATTGGAGGCCTTCTATAGACAAGTTTAGGTATGGCCATGTTTTTATCACTGAGATTTTCTTGTTGAAGTTACTCTTCTCAATGAGTCTCAAAAGTATGTATACAGGGGTGTCTCAAAAGTAAGTATGCACTTTCAATTTTGATTTGCTTTTCAGGTACCGGTGCTTATCATGGAGCTTTCATTTTTCAGAGAACATAGTGTATGTGAATAAGCAGTGAAATTTAAATATTGTTTGAATGCGGTAAAAAGTAGCTGAAATGTCTCGAAGTTGGTGGTTGCCAAGTTGAGGTCTAATACCATGTCAATAAGTAAATTTCAAGGAGATATTAGGATGGTAATCTGTTTCTAATAGTTTATAAAATAATTTTGTAATTTTTTGACAAATTTGAGTAAGTTAAATCAAAATCAAACCTTGTTATACTCGCGGTATTACGCCGAAGCGTGTCTAACGAGTGGCGGGGTCCATCTCGGCGGCTTAGCGCTCGGGCAACATAGCTATGAAGAAACATCGCAGCAGTGGCGAACCGTTGGCTACACTGTGCCAATTTGACGGGCGCGGTAATCGAACCTCAGACCTCCCGCACCGATAGCGTCATAACCCACAAGTAAAAAAATTTTGAAATGTTGAAAAAAAAAATTATTTGAGGTGTGTTTCGTTGTTCATTACTTCACCAATAGTCACCATAGAAAGCTGAAATTTCGGATGTAGTCTAAGTACAAGTGTCTACGAATGTACAAATTTTTGTGGAGTTTGAAATAACGCAAGTGTAGGTATTTGGTGGTACAAACGAACAGCTCGTTTTTGCGTAGTCATGTAGAAAGCAGTATGTTGCCAGTATAACAGCCCATAAGTTTTGATACAGTTGATTTAAATGCTTACCATAAGTTTTAAACTCATAGTATACTCAAAGATCATCTCTCTGGAAAAACATTGACGTCATAACCCATAAGTAAAAAATTTTTGAAATTTCGAATTTTCACTAGGGGTGTGTTTCGTTTTTTATTGCTTCATTGATAGTCACTATAGAAGGCTGAAATTTCGTATGTACAGTCTAAGCACTAATATCTACGAATCTGCAAATTTTCGTTGAGTGTGAAATAACAGAAGTGTATATATTTGGTGGTACAAACGAACGGCTCTTTTATGCATAGCCATTCGTAAAGCTCTATTTTCTCAATATAATCGCTCATAACATAAGGTTCGATTTAATTCGTGTTAGAGCTTCCGATGATATTTTTCTTTCAAATATTTATACTCAGATTCAAATATTAAAATATTTTTTAAATATCTGATGATACTCACAAATAAATTTTTTAAAGAAAATGTTATTTTTTTGTAACTTTGGCAATATCAGTTTTTATGAGCACTGAAATTTGGCATTTATACTCTATCTAGGATTTATCTTTTTTCCGGATTTCCAAAATTTCCGGTATCCCCAAAATCCTCGGGATTCCCGGGATTCGGGAAATTTTTCCGGGAATTTTTCTCGAGTTTGATTATTTTGCTATTTTTTCTGATTTCCAGATCTAATTTTTAGCAGTTTGTTATGTTGTTTTGACAAACTTAGTTTAAGTTCTTCAATTTTTTCGACCAATTGAGGAAAAAATTTTGATCTCGCAAGCATTTCGTTATAAAACATTTCGTGAATTTGGAAAAATAGTTTTTATAGCAAGCAAAAAAAACTATTAAAATTTGCTCTAACGCATTATTTATGTTGGAATGATGGATATTAGTACCCCTGAAATCCTTACTAATGAAAAAAAATTTTCCGGGAAACGGGAAATTTCAAAACCCCAAATTTCCTGGGAAATTTTCCGTTCCGACTTCCAGGGAGGAAACATTTACTCTAACAATGGTTATCGAGACATTTGCAAATCTTCAGAGTATGGTTGAGTTTTACAGCCCTTTTATCTGTGTCTTCAATTTTTGTGAATTAGTAGCCTACATAATCTATTTGCTGATAAAAATATGTGACATGAAAGTTGTGGTAGCCTACCTGTTTTTAATGAAATAACGTAATCAAAAATACTGTAATATAACAGCGTAAATTACCGCAGTAAAGTCATACCGCAATGGCGACTTGCACATAATAAATTTGGGATTCATGTCTAAACGACGTCATCTTCATCATCGTCATCGCTGCAATCACTGTCGAGTTCGTATTCTGCAAGTGTTTCTGCTACGTTTTGACAATCGGCACTCGAGCATAACTCTGTGCATGATATGTCATTGGAATGGCACGAACATTGGTTGGTAACTACAATGTGCTTTTATGCACTCTGATGACAGGCACTTCAGTAGTTCCGGTGGAGCTTGTTCTCGAGACATCCACTTTACATGAATGCGGTCAGATGTCACTCTCCAACCGTGGGAATTTGGAGAAGGAGCGCCAATAAGTGCATTGAGTGCTTTGCGATTAAACGCAACCTGATAGTTTGAATGATTGATGAGCATGCTGTAACAAAGCATTCCGACAAGGCGCGAGTTTCTTCTCATCCGAAGGTTTGGTGCACAATAAACGGTACCGGGCCTCATCCACATTTGTGCATTTTGGCCGTAAAATTTGCTTACAAAGTCTTCCAGAGTAAGAAATACTTTATCTTCTGTTAGAAAATCAGAGCCAAGACATTGGAAGGCTTGCTGATACGCTGGCTTGAAGATAAAAAGCTGAAATGCTTTTTTTTGCCTTTTTCTATAAAAGCACTGGTTGGGTCCGCCCTGTAAATATTAGGCTTACGTATAATTAAGCTTACTAATAAACTTCACAACTGCAATACTGTAACAACAACGACATTGAACTGCAATATATTTTTGATACGTAACCAGCGATGGCAGAAGCATTTTCAAAGTGGGGGAGGGGGGGGAGGCCAAAAGCAATGACCAGATTTCCTTCGCCTACGACCCATATTCAGCCTGTCCACGTGTGACATGTCCAATTTATGAGGCCTTCAGACCCACGGTTCTTGCATTTAGTTCCTGCACCACAATTAAGTTTTTGATGTCATAATCACTTTTTTAAATTATGACATCAAAAATTTAATGCAGAAACCAGAAGCAAGAACCATGGGTCTGAAGCCCACATAAATTGGACACGTGGACAAGGGTAATTGTGTAGCTAAAGTTTATTGTTTTAGCAATCCCAACAGCTGCTGTAAATACCATAACCGTCCGCAAAGCCTCCATTTGAGCGCCACTATTAGGGCAGGATTGAAAAATAAAGCGCCACCTTCTAATTGAACACCCCCTGTAATGCCACTACAGGGGAAGGTGTTAAAAATGACGAGGACGGCTACACAGGGACAGGGCGTGTCACCTGATTTTACGCATTGCATTTTTGATTACTTATCAGTAACTGTCTTACGGTAGATGTTTTTTTTTTTTTTCTTTAAAGGATGTTAACTCTGTTATAAGTTTTTTTTTTTTTCATTAATTAAATTTATGTTCCCCAAATTCTAAACAGCTAGTCAAAAAATTTAGCACCATTCTCTAACTCAGGGCTGGGAAAATTACGGGCCGCACGCGGCCCGCAAGACCATTTTATGCGGCCCGCGGGCACTTACAAAAATATAAACTCCTACCGTGAATTAAGACCCTTTCTTTTTTTTCTTTTGCTCTTCACTGATTTTCAGTAAAAAACTGGACATCTGAGGACGTGTAGACCTTTTTGTTTGCTCTTCCAATCACTGTGGCCCTCTGCATCAAAATTTTTTCAAATGAGGCTGTTCGTGTGAAAAGTTTACCCACCCCTGCTCCAACGAAACACCACCACTAATAGAACGCCACAACAGGAAAAGAAAAGGGTTGAAAAATGGAGCGCTCTGGCCGTGTGACGCTCACACAGAGGTTTTGCGGTATGTCACGCATACGGTCACGGAAACAGCGAGAACAGTAAGTTTTTTGTAACATACGAAAAGGTGGGTGATGCGTAGAGAAATAGTAGAACTTCATAAATCGCGTCGCCACACGTAAAACTAAAATCGAAACTTCGGAATACAATAATTATGGGACGAAAATAGCTTAAGGAGGAAAAATATAGCGGCTGTAAATCTCAAAACTGACGTTTCGACTACATAAATTCAGCTGTCATCATCAGCAGTGTATGCAAGACAGTACAAAACTGTAAGAACTAGAATTTACAATTCTAACTACAAGTAATAGCATAACCCAGGCAACGGGTCAAAATAAGTAGTATAATTATAACGTCATAAACCAAAAGCTAATAAAAAGACTGACGGAGTTTTGAGATTTACAGCGGCTTTATTTTTCCTCCTTAAGCTAAAATCGAAACGTTTTAATTGCTTTCTCTTACTAGAAAAAGCACTTTTGTCGGCAAATTGCTAAGGTTAGCAATGCGCAGCAAAACAAAGTGAATTAAAAAATCTCAATATATTCAAAAAATTTTAAAAACTAGGCTATAGTTATTTTGCACAGACCGTCGTTTTATTTTATAGCTGCTGCTTATTTTATCGATTTTGAAGGTTAGTTGTTAACGACAAAATGAAGTCTGAAAAAAAGCAAAGCTCCCACCACCCGAGAATTAGCCCTGCTCCTCGCATTATCAAAAATTACACTACAAATACAGTATAGGCTACATTTCTTTTGCGTGACTGTCTGCAAAGTCAGTGCAGGTGGTAGGGTATACAATACATTGGTGGAGGGCCCAGTTTTGAGTTTATAGTTGCTATTGTTTACTATCAACGACACTTACGACAACTACTGTACCTCGCCTCGTCTCAATTAAAACGTAGGCCTACTGTCTGTAAAATGCTTTTTTCATACTGAAAGCTTACATCAGTGATTCTCAATCTTTTCTAAGCCGTAGCCTCTTGAGTGTACCTCTAAAAGACCGTGGCCCCTGTAGTGTGTAAGTTTAAAAGTCCCGGTCTGTTAAAGAACACTCTATGCTTTGTGGTCCCTTTAGGGAGGGACCAGGGGCCACGGTTGAGAAGTTGAGAATCCCTGGCTTAGATGCTACCAAATGCTGGTTTGCCTCTTATAGGTTAAAATGTTCAATTTGACAATTACAAGCGGCAAGTTAATGTTTTTTGCTATAAGAAGATTACACTTTTTCTGTTCCCACCACCCAAAAACAAAAATTTAAAGGAAGCATCTCTGGATTAAAGCTCTTTCCTGGGTTTCAATTTCAAAGTTTCAAAGACATTCATGCAGAGGTATTATTGTAGAAATAAACGCGTAAATTAGGCCCCCCAGGCCCCCCCTGAAAAAATGGAAGGACCAGGGCTCAGGGATACCCGAACGTCCTAAAGGCAAGAGGGGGGGCAGCTTTTTAAAAGGGCACTTTTAATACCAACGTACAGTCAATTATCGTCAACATTGTTTTTTAATACCGTCAAACAAAAACCAATTTTCAACAGAGCCAGAGTAGTAAGTATGTCGCATACTTAGGCCTACTAAAACAACTGGTTAACTGTCGTAGAATTTCGTAATCTTGTAATATTGCTTAATTACTATGCGAAGTGCCGACTCCGGGCTCTTGTGTTTTAACTTGATTATGTAAAGCTGCACGCCGAGCCGGCTTTAAGTTGATTATGTAAAGTTGCACGCCGAGTTGACTTGCTCAATAATAGTATAGTTTGCTTGATGCGCAAGTAGGAAGTGTTTTTACCAGTGTTCATGTCTTTACAGATATGGTCTCGATCTAGTTGATTAAACCTTAATCGAGGTACATTGCAGTTGTGTATATAACATTAACCGGATAATCTCTAACTGCTGAAGAAGTGTTGGCAGTGGCGTAGCGAGAAATTTTAAAAGGGGGGCCATAATTTTAACATTTTTTTCCATCGGATTTTTTAGGAAGAATTAATTAAGCTGATTGAGAAACAAGAAAGGCTCTAGGGGAGTCCGGGGGCATGCTCCCCCGGAAACATTTTGCTATTTTAGTGCTTTTTGAATAAATTTCACGCAAATTTTGTTTAAATTTTTTGACCTTAATTTTGAGTGCTTTGCCAAATATGGTGCATTTTGTTCGCACACTTTCGATTATGCGTAGTTAAGGCGGAAGGCTTATCGCTATCGAAGAAGTTTGAAATTGCGGAAAAACTGTATACAATAAAAACATTTTGAAAATGGCTGGTAGGAGAATACATACCCCTCATTCTATCCGTCACTGCCCATAAGCTACAGAAACCATCAAAAAAGTCTGGCATATTTCAGCACTTGGCAACATTGTATTTATTCTTTTTTACTAGAAGGCAGAGTCAAGGGGGGGAGGGGGCACTGCACAATGCCCCCCCCCCAAATACGTTTCTGAGTGTTGATAAATGCAGCGGACTTGGGCTTGCTTGGAGCGCTCGACACCGTTGGGTTCGGTTTTTGTCGAGCACGAGTCCACTGTCTAAGTCCTAGCCTCCCTGTATAAAAAAATTCAAAACCGCAACTTTGTGTCAAAAAAGAGAGCAGAATATACGCTCTTGATTTTCTTCGTCTGTATTTATTGCTACCTGCTGGGATTGACAACCAAATTGATCAAAATGACGTAATGAAAACGCAAATTGTAGAAGTTATGAGAAATGCTAAATGTTACCCAGGAATTTTTACTCGCATGCTTACACAAAATAACCAAAACCTTGAGAATAGGCCTGCTGCAGTGACCCTGGTCATTGAGATTTGATATTGCTACCTGTATGCCTCCTCCAGTGACTGTGACCTCATCTGAAGGCTCAAACATTTGCTCAACACCCGAGAGGTGGTATGGAATTTAAGATAGCCAAAATTAGAAACCTCTTTATTTGCTCTACAATAAGGGCGTACTCAGGAGTTTGTAAGGGAGTGGGCAATTTAAAGCCATGCCAGCAGAGCCAGATATGTTTTCACTGCGCAAAAGGAGAACAGGTTAATTCTTTAAATGTCATCACGTCCGTTTTCCGCCCAAAGTTAAGTGAAGAGAAAAAAAGGTCTTCAGGCTCTCAGACTGTCCTTTATGCGTATATCACCTTTACACCACGAAAATTTTGTGTATTTGTCTGCGGGTGGGGGGGGGGGGCACGGCGGACCGTGAACATTTCCCTCCAAAAACGCCTAGTTACACCAATGCTTTACAATGAAATTTTGTCGTGCCTTTTTTCTGATGTATACGATTAACGAACGTGTCCTCAATAACTGGAATAAAAGCCTACTGAAGCTGGAATAACTGCAAACAATGAAAGCGAAACTGAAACTACTGATACGTTCGCTATACTATAAAGCAGACATTTTACTTTGTTACTATCACAACGGAATGCTTAGGGCAGTACTGCCCCCTTCGCCCCCTATTCAAACGGGCAGAAGGGGCAGCTGCCCCCCTTGCCCCCGCGTTCCGGCACCCCTGCCAGGGTCCCCGGCTTCCGCCACCTATGTACGTAACTAACCATAGACCAAAAGCTTTTAAATTGTCAACTATTTAATACTTAAACGACAAATATTAAATTTACGAATTGGTAACAAAGAAACCGAAACAGCAGATGGAGATGAAAGAAAACGCTGATTAATGATATTTTATCGCGGAAATAGATTTCGATTCAGCTAAAGAGAAGTAAATATTGACTTAACGACAGATTAAACGGAATATTGTTTTGAAAGCGATAAAAAACAAGCACACGAAGCAAATTAACACCGTTTAAGCTGTTCATTTGTACCACCAAATATATACACTTCTGTTATTTCACACTCAACGAAAATTTGCAGATTCGTAGATATTAGTGCTTAGACTGTACTTACGAAATTTCAGCCTTCTATGGTAACTATCAATGAAGCAATAAAAAACGAAACACACCCCTAGTGAAAATTCAAAATTTCAAAAATTTTTTACTTATGGGTTATGACGTCAATGTTTTTCCAGAGAGACGATCTTTGAGTATACTATGAGTTTAAAACTTATGGTAAGCATTTAAATCAACTGTATCAAAACTTATGGGCTGTTATACTGGCAACATACTGCTTTCTACATGACTACGCAAAAACGAGCTGTTCGTTTGTACCACCAAATACCTACACTTGCGTTATTTCAAACTCCACAAAAATTTGTACATTCGTAGACACTTGTACTTAGACTACATCCGAAATTTCAGCTTTCTATGGTGACTATCAGTGAAGTAATAAAAAACGAAACACACCTCAAATAATTTTTTTTTTCAACATTTCAAAATTTTTTACTGGAGATCAATTTAAGATCGATTTAAAGTGTTGAATTTTTTTAAATAAATTGTTTTCTAATTGAGATAGAGCATCAAAATGTACTACAGACAGATAGAAAATCATGTTTCCCGAATCGTTTGACACCAAATTCAGCCGCGTAGCATGCGTACTTTTCGAGTTACGTCATTTACTCCCTAAAAATATTTCAAAATCCCCTTGGGCTTGAAGACATCAATGTTTTTAAAAAAAAAATTTGCAATGGGTTTCTGTGCCGATTTGTACCCTGTAAGGCCTGGTCTACACTAGAGCGACGCCAAGCTAAGCGACGCGCTGCTGCCCAAAGCGTCTCTGTCTACACTATGTTTTTACTTGCGCCGCTGAGCGAGGCTTTGAGTTGAAGTGACGTAGAAGTAGCAAAATTTTTCGCGTTCGATTCGCACCCAGGTTTACAAGATGAATTAATTTCGACAAAATGACCTTTTCAGCTCATGCATCTTTTTCATCTAACTTTTCTTCAAAATAAAAGCAGCAAAAAAACTTACATAATAGATCATTGGTAGAATTTGCAATCTGGTTAACACTTAACAGGATCATTTTTAAAAGTCAAAATATCCCATTCAGCTGATGCAATAAAATTTTTGGTTGTCCAATTTTATTTAAATTTGCGAGACAAAAGATATTTAAAAAACATATTATTAGCGTAGGCCCTATTACCTACAGTACGCTATGTGGTAGCCTGGCAGGTGAATGCATAAACAGCTACAGGGCGTATTCTCGCACAAAACTGCAACCTCATAGATTAGGAGTTGCCAAACTTTTCACACGAAAAGCCACATTTGAAAAAAAATTGAAGCCGAGGGTAGTAGTGATTGGAAGAGCAAAAAAAGTCTACACGCCCTCAGATGTCCTGTCTTCTACCGAGAATCAGTCAAGAGCATAAAAGCTTTTGATTTACGGTAGGAGTTTATACTTCTGTCTGCGGGCCGCATAAAATGGTCTAGCGGGCTGTAGTTTGCCCAGCCCTGCTCTAAACCCATTGAAGTTTCGCCTTTGTGGAATTAGTTACCGGTAGGCTTGTGAAATTGATACGTTTTTGCCAGAACTTAGCCAACATTTTATGTAGGGACGCCGAAATTATTTTTGGAGTGGGTGCTTAAAATGAATTTTACGGCTGAAATTACAGGACATAATGCCACATTGTTTCGCAGTAACCCTGTAGACACTATTTCGCAGTAAACCCGTAGGCACCGGTCATAAAAATAAGAACCGAATTCAAGTCGTATTAAATTAATCGTATTAACCTGACTAAAAACACTCTTTTACACCGTCAAGAACCAATTTTTATGCGTGAAGCAAATTTTAGCCCTGTAAAAATCGTAACTTAGCGTGATGGTTTTTATAGTTTCTGTTGCATTCAGAGTCAAGGGGTTCCACTCTGTCTGCAGCTTTAACGACTATTGCTTCAACGCCCGACGCTACTCGTACCTGAGTCTGCACCTCAACCACAATCTTACAACCTCGACGTTTTATTGCGGCCCCGAGTCAGTCAGGCACAGCGCGTCAGTTAACTTAAATTCGCACGGAACCAAAGAACTACCACGAAAACGTTCGAACTTAAGAAACGTTAAAATACAACTCGTGCGTTATCCTGCAAAAGATAAGCAAGGAGAAATATGAAAACACAATTTTAAGCCTAAGTAAATACTACATTACCTGACTCAAACCAGTTATGCCAGTCTGGTCAAATCTGAAATATAGCCAACTAGCTAGACTAACAGGTTAAGGCAACAACAATTGCTACAGAATCGCTCGGCATCAATGCAACATAAAATGAGCGCCTCCTACTCACGAAACTGCGTAGCCTACTCTGCATGCTCAACGATCAATGTTACAACAACGCTCACACTAACAGCCCATTAACACAGTACAAAAGGCTTTTAAGACTAGCTGCCAGCCTGCCATCTGAATTAACTAAAATGCAACGCAGAAAGAAGATTTTCAACACACAATGCTACCGCTGTTGCGTCACAAAGGCTAGTACGTCAAAGCGGCGTCACAAAGGCTAGTACGTCAAAGCGAAGCAGCTACGAAGACAAAGTGAAGGCAATAAGCAATATCTCACCGTAACAGTTTCGTTAAACTATTTTTCTGTCTCAGAATAATTAACGGAGATTCATGCACTCGAAGCTACTTTTTGGTAAAACCTCAGCCGATTCGTCCGTGAAACTACGCAAATTCTTATCTTTCGCTATTTTTTCTCTAGATCCATGTGCTCTAATGGTCATGTCTCGCTACCTCTCACCAAAATATTCGGGTCAACACGACTAAATTTAATGCAAAAATTTTTTGTTCAAGGGTTTTCGCCATTATTTCCTCGCAAAATTTGGTATTTTCTGCAAACAGACGCTAGATGCATGATCAGTAGTCTGCCTGTTAGCGGCCTCAAAAAAGCACTTGATGCAATTCTTCAGCGTTTAAAGAGAGTTTCTAGGGGCAGTTGTTAAAAGGATAGGCCTAAAAGTTTTCCATTAACAGAACTAGGTACTGTGTAGGCTGAAGTAAAAATAAAACTTAGCAACGGTACACATCAAAAGCACATCTAAAAAAATAACGCAAACGCTATGGAAAGAAGCACATAATTTATTCAGGTCAACAGTACGGTAGTAGTTTTTCAATATAATACAGCACATCATTTAAAATTACATCGGCATCTTGTTATGGACATAAAAATACGTGTGTTGCAATAAATATCTGTAGAATAGATCACATCTGAATAAAATCACTGTAAAATCGTGAAGCCACTACAGCCTGTTTCGCCGTTGTCGGTTCTTCCGGGGGCATAATGTATCTCATTCAAAGAGAAGATGCTTTACGGTTTTTATTCAAATACAATACAAGCTCTAGCTAGCCATAGTTATTGAGCACTCTGCCAGAGAAGATTGAGCCCTACTCAGACTTGTAGAGCAGATTAAAGCAAATTGTTGAAAATAAAATATTTTTTTTTATTATGTTCTTGATCACAATTTTGGCTCGAATTGTATCAAAGCATTTTAGCAAAATTTGGAATTAAACGCTTGAACAATTGTAGGCTACATCTATGCAACGCTTAAAAATCTTGGCATGGTAAACATTGGACAACACTGCAGAATAAACATTTTATATCCAAAATAATGATCTTATTATGTTCACGATAGGTATAAAGTATTGTTTATGATTTGAGATATTGGCTTCATGTTGAGTCGGTTTGTCGAAAACGCAGCTCTGGAATCTGCAGCACAAGAACTTATTCTGCAAGCTCACATGATGGTGAATGAGAAACATTTCAACGCTTTGCATCTGAAAATAAAAATCCAAATAGTAGTTCAATGTTTGATTAGAAACCAAAACCGTTGTTTTATTTATTTAGTCGCATTTTTATCCTCCTATCACCAGAAAGCTACTGAGCGCTGTACTAGCTTGCTTTGGAGTTGCCGGCCATATGTCTATCACACCAAGATGAAGGAATCCCGTTATGTGCTTTTCCCAACAGCTAAACAAGCAAACTAGCCATCTTGCTCCACACTGTCCAGCAGGGAAGCTGCAAATACAAATTTTTAAGTCATCGGTTCGACTCGACTCGGAATCGAACCCCGAGTCCACCGAACAAGAACCAGACGCTCCATCCCACTGGCCATCTGATCGGTATAAATACCGTAACACTTTAAAATGAAATAAACTTGTAGGTCAATTGTAATATCACAGCACAATAATCAGCAGAGCAACCAACAGTGAAAAATTCTGACTTGTAAAAAATGCCTTTAATGTCTTGCTGTTTATAGATAATTTCCATTTCGCTTTCAAAACTGGACATAAACAACGCCAAGGTGATAAGGGTTATAAAAAACTCCAGCATCAAATAAAACAGTGTTAGCTCACAATACTAGTAGCACAGTAACACTACAGATCTTAATCCTGCATAGTGCACATGACTAACACCGGCAGGCAACCTATAGCAAACATGCCACTTTACAATAGTAAGGAAAGCTGAAAACGTAAAAATTGTTCACAGTGTAAAAATGATGAACTATAATAGCTTAAATTCAGAACAGTGACCAAAACTTTAGTTTACAAAAAAGCTGCATTATATCGACTTTGTTAAATATTTTTCTCAATTACCACATTAAAACAGTGTGCTTGTGCGTCATAATTCACATTTTAGCAAAAATCTTGTATAAGCTTTATCTTTTGCAAGATTTTTATACAATTCACTATTGCATAAAAGCAATATCGCGCACAATTCACTACTTCAACCCAACAAAAAAACTGCAATCCCCTTTCCAGTGCCGAAACTAGCGCCCCTTGAACTCCCCAACCGGGGGTGGGGGGGCGCACAAAAAGGGGGTCCAAGTAAATAGTTAGTACGTAGTACTATTAACTCAACGTATGATAAAGGTTTCTCAAATAGGCCTATTCAAAGATTCAATATGTTTTTTGTCTTGACTCGCGCGATGTGGGCCCCCCATACCATAATTATGCTTTTGGCCATGGGGGGGCCTGCAAATTTTTCGAAAAATAGCAGTCGCAAAAGTAGCAAACAAACGTTTAGTGACATACCAAGGGCCCCTCATCCTCATGCGAAAAGCGCAAAAATAAGCCTTGAAAACGTTTTTTCTTCGCATTGGTAGCGAAATGTTAGAGTATAGGGTTTGCTTGCAGCATTATTTTAGTGGGTTTGGAAGGGACCTAGTAAAACAGACTTTTAAACCTTGTTAAACCTGAGGAATTTTATAAGCTCAAAACGCACAAAAATCCTCCAAAATAAAGTCAAATTCCGCAAAATTTTCTGGGGGACATGCCCCCAGACTTACCTAGCTTGGCATCGCCTCTTCGGGGCTCACTCTTTTGTATCACCATCCAAGAAAAAATTTTCAGGGGGCCCCGAAAGATGATTTTGGGGGGGGACCGCATTGTCTAGTTTTGGCCCTGCCTCTTTCTCCCCACTAAAGTAATTAGCATTATACTGGGGGCACACAAACTGAGCTTATGGCACAATAAATCACGAAATAAAATGCAGTAATCCAATCACTACTGAATGCATAACCAACTAACTAGGCAATGATTTGTAAAAAAATTAACTGTTCGAAGTTAAGGCTTCTTTGACAAAGTAAAACACTAAATAAACGCTGTAAAAACCAATTCTACGACTAGTTTCCAACCGCGAAACTCAAACCGCGAAAGGTCAAACGCGAAACCGCGAAAGGTCAAACCGCGAAACTAGTCGTAGAATTGGTTTTTACAGCGTTTATTTAGTAAGTCTTCAAGGCCTACCATTTACCCTGTTATATTTCATATGTATAGACTTACATCGGCACCTCTTCATTCATTACTTGTAAAATCAGGCCTGCCATTGCCGACACATGCCAACTAGGCTAAGTGCTCAATGCTAAGCCTGCAGTTGCAGGGGCTTGAGTATGTATAGCTGAAAATTGCATTGAAAACGCTGTCAGCTCAGTGGCCGAGTGGTTGGAGAGGTAAAACTCTCAATCACAAGGTCCTGGGTTCAAAACCTGAGTATACCTGATGAGCGGTCAAACCGCGAAACTAGTCGTAGAATTGGTTTTTACAGCGTTTATTTAGTAAGTCTTCAAGGCCTACCATTTACCCTGTTATATTTCATATATATAGACTTACATCGGCACCTCTTCATTCATTACCTATTATCTTGGTGATTCTTTTTTTTATTGTAATCATTACCTATTATCTTGTTGATTCTTTTTTTTATAGTAATATACTTTTTAAACAAGCAGCAAAGTAATAATAGTATTATGAACTTCCTCATTGTTTTCACCTACACTTAGTCAAATATGTCAAGCTTCCAATCAACCACTTTTTGTTGATAACTCGAGTGAAGTTGTATCATCGCGAACCTTTTGGTATGTTGCTATTTTTTTCGTTTTCAAAATATGTACCAAAGAGGACCCAAGTTTTCAAATTTTAAACACTTCTAGCATGTTAACTAAACATAAAGGTGCAATGGGTTTCACTGCTTTGGAACTTCTTGTTTAGTAGGTATTTTTGATAAATTTGATCACTCTATGCAATCATCACACAAAATGCAGAGTTTTTTTTGATTTTCTCAAACCTTCTTTTTTTGACTTGTGACGTTTTCCAATTCATGTAATCATTTGCATAAACCACAGCAGAAACTACAACGCATTACGTGCGCTGTGTTTCTGAAATTTTTTTTTTCGATGTTTCTTTTGTCATGACGTCATAACGTTTCGATGTGCCCTGTTAGGAAAGCAAAGAACAAAAAATTCGGATTCAGCGTTTTAAAATCTACAATCCTGCCAATTTTCACGTAGTTCCAAGATGGGTATCACGAAAATCGTTAAATAGCCACATTTCTGGCCAGTGTAACAAGGCCCAATGGTACAATATTTTCACCTTGTTAACTCGATCAGAAATTTGAATACTTTGTAGCCCATATGAAACACGAATTAAATACACATTGCCAAAATGGGCGTCACACTAAAATGATGCGATGTATTAATCTGCTGTAATAATGCTTTTTGTTATTTTCGTTTTCTTAACTTTTTCAAAATTTTACTGCAATAAAAATGCCTCTAAGTTTTTAGACTAGTAAGCGACTGTTGTAGTAGTTGGTAGTGTTGCCATTGCGCCTTTTCCATTTGATCTCATATTGTACTCATTTGAATGCAGTTACAATCCTTTCTGTTTTTAAAGAAACAAACAATGTAAGAGAAGCAGTTGAAGTGAAAATATTTTGTTCACAAACATTCCATTGCGATTATAAACTTTTCTTGTTAGTTTCTCCAATTTTCCATTCAAACGTGACGCTGTGTGATTATGATATTCATGTGGAACTTTCGCTTTGAAAACATAAAAGGCATTTAAAATACTGGTTTGCAATGATCATCTGTCCCCTTGTGTCTTGCATGGCCGAAAAAAACCGTGCTTTAACGCACATGGAAGTAGCCGACTGGTGGGTGCATTAGCTCTGGTGCTGGTCTCCTGCGTTCAATGTTCAAGAAGGTCGTGTACTGTACCATGATGCAAGTGTTGCATAGATATGTTTTCACTACAAGCTGCCAACATTGCATGCGACTTAAATAAAGTTGGCTCTTACGTTCATGGTAAAGCTGAATATAGTCTACCGGCAGGGGTACCTTGGTGGGGAGGCCAGGGGGGCTCGGCGCCCCTAGTTCTAATAATACTGTTTGACGGGGGGACCCAGGGGGTCTCTTAAAATCGGTCAAGTCCTTGTGTAAAAGGTACTTCGTAAAAGGTTTGCAAGGGGGGCGTGAACAAAGCAGTGACTTAATGATTGAACGTGTATTTTCAAATCTTTTTTCGTCAAACATCAAAACTTGTTTCCCCAAAACAGCTACATCCTTCCCATTAAGTCGATTAAGACGTTGCAAATAAATTGTTAGGCCTATATTTTCTGCATGTTTTTTGAACCGCGGTGGGCAATGCCGTATCAAGGCATCTTTGAAGTTCGAGGCACAAGAATCAAGGCACAAGATTCACAATTAGAGGCAAAATATTTTAAACAAAATTTCGTCAAAAAGCTGCCGAAAAAGCACTATAATTGCAATTAGATGATGGAAATTGCGATTAAATTTTCAAAAAATTTCCGAAGGAGCATACCCACGGACCCCCCTAGAGTCATAATTGATTTTTTTTTGCTTCAAATTTGCTCTGATTTTGCCACACACTGAAAGAAATTGTGTGTACGAAAGTTTGGGCGCGCCCCTTTTGAGGAAATTTCTGGATACGTTCCCTGAAATAATAGATAAAGAGTAAAGTTAGTAAGCGAGTCGAAAAAGCGCGAAACTGCCCAAATGCTTGTAGATATCAAAGGGTCCCATCTGGAGCTTTTTTGGGGGGAAGGGGCAACAGTATTCACACGGCACTGGTGGTGGGGCGTGGACAAAAATAACTAACGCCAAAGGGGGCCTAACTGAAAAAGTTTAAGAACATCTGGTATAAAATAATAGATTTTTGCATTATACAGAGCCCCCTAGTTCGAATTTTACCAAGGCACCCCTGTCTACCGGCAGTCCGGCACTCACGATACGAAAACTCTTTTTTGTGCAAACTTAATCCTTCCTTTGGCCACAAACCCTCAACATTCGATTAAGTGCTAATTCACAAACAGGACATCAAGAAACAAGGGAAGAAAAAAATGGTTTTGCAGTATAGCCTTCGAGCTTTGTAGTAGAACACGTAAATAAAACTCATTGTCGACCATCACTGCTTTTAAACGGTCTTGCTTCGAAGTTTTCGCTTAGGCTTGTTTCAGAAGCCCAGTAGCAGTTTTGTTTTCAAATTTTTTCACTAAAATTAGCGATATAACATCGAATTGCATGGATGAAAATTGATATGCTCCGATGCAAGTTGTTTAATATTGAATTCGATTGAGTTCGCATCTTATTTATCACAACAACGATCGACGTTGAAGCTGGATTGTTAGATAAATATTGATTTGCAATGACGTAGAAAGCAAAACATGTGTTTTCAATCCCATTTTTTTGGTAGTTACCAGGTGTTTTTCATGGTTTTGACGTATTGGCTTCCTCTCGCCATATTGGCCATTGCATACTTGATTATGGCAAGGCAGCTACAAGGTCAAAACAACAAAGATATTGGAAACGAAAATGAAACACAGACAAGAAGAAAAAAGAAGAACAAAAAAGTGCGTTGTTGCGTTCGATTTGGTTTGTGTCGAATGTGCAAGAGCGGCTAACAGTGGCGTACGCAGGATTTTTCAATGGGGGGTTTCAGTGACGTCACATCGTGATGACGTAAAGGCACTACATTACAATTACAATAGCTTAGAGGTATTAAAGTGCATCGTATTGTAATGTTTCCAGCCTAAATTGCTGTTAACCATGATTAAGCTGTAATGCCATAACTAAGGAAACAACAAAGATATTTCATTCACACTTTTGCCTAATGCTTTGCGTTTCATTAAAGGAGAGAAAAGGTTTCACAGAAACTCAAGCTATCAGGCCGTGGTTAAAAATTTTCTGAAAAAATTTTAGTTGAAATCATTTTTGGGCCATAGGAACGTTAATTGACTAAAGTAGGCTGGCTAGCTGTCGCAACGTCACAAACAGGGTGCACCCAGGGGGTAAAACAAGCAATTCCTTCTCTCCAAACAAACTTTTTTCAAGAACCAACATTGATATAAACAACGCATATAGGCTAAACCTTGTTATAAACATTCAATATACGGTACACTCATTATGAAGGGGGCAGTTTCTGGCTTGAAATTTGAAAAGTGAAGATATTGGAGCATAAGAAAAAACTGCCCTCCCTACCAAAACGTTTTTAAACTAAAATAAATTATGCGCGAGAGGAATCCCTAATCATCCGATTAAAGTCAAAAACAGCGTCGATATTATCTAAGCGTTTTTCTGCCAAATCACAGCGTCGATATCGGATGCTTTCAAACACATAATCGGGGTGTCCATGGGAAACGAAGAACTCTAGCTCCTGAGATAGTCAGCTTACGGTACGAAAAAGCAATGTTGTCTCTCCCCTCGTTCCGCCCCTAGGCCTCTTCAAATCTTTCGTTGGTCTATGGTCGTCTTTGGCAGTATTTTTATCTTACTCTTGGCACTTAGAGCAGTGTCAATTTAGTTTTTTACATTTCAATAAAATGTCTCAAAAAACCGGGCTATTATAGCGTAGCACCTTATTGATCAGCATGCTTCCCATTGTATGGACAAAATGTCGGAATCTGATTTCGGGGTCAATCGGGTTCCAAAATTCGAAATCTGAGCTCATAGAAAGGAACTGCATGTTCGACAATTTGTCAGCTTAACACTTCAGGTTCGAAGATTCCGCACCTGAGCCCATACAAAGGAGCGTTTTTGTTACGCCATTTCGCCCATACATACAAAGGAAAAGAATCTGATCAATAGGGTGGGCGTTGTGTTAAAAGATTTCGCTATCGATGCGGAAGGTTCGGGACTCCATTCCCAGGCCGGTCAAGTCGGACACAGTGTAGCCAACGGCTCGCAACCGCTGATATGTTTCTTTGGAGCTGCGTTGCCCAGGCGCTAAGCCGCGGGGTCGGGCCCTGCCACTCGCTACCACGTTTCGGTACAACAACAAATTTAATGAAACGGGTATAATCAAGATTTAATTTGATTAAAAAAAAAAATTTGTGTGCAGCCATAGTTACTGCAGATACACCGCATTTAAGGAAACTCCTACTTCTTAATTGTTTCACAGCAACATCAATGACAAAAA
Source organism: Trididemnum miniatum (assembly GCA_964006365.1). Classification (NCBI taxonomy): domain Eukaryota; kingdom Metazoa; phylum Chordata; class Ascidiacea; order Aplousobranchia; family Didemnidae; genus Trididemnum; species Trididemnum miniatum. Next base: position 3,006,083 of record OZ023240.1, read on the forward strand.
TGCACTTCAACCAAAACACAACAGAAAAGTTGGACTTTCGGGCACCGGTATTGTAGCATTGCATCGTAATCAATGATCGAGTAGTAAAAACACTTATGGGGGGATGGTACAACTTTTCACGCAGACGTAAGGAGAGATGATTATTGTACTTGTAGGGGAATGGTTTAAGCTAAAATGTTTTGTGGGGGATGGTGTTGTTTGGGATGAAAACATGACAGCAATTTCGGCAAGCTCCGCATGAAGAAAAGTCGGTTCGTTTTAAAAAAGAAAGGTTTCATTTTTTCTGCAATTGTCAAGGGGGAGGGGAGTGCTGACTCCCGACCCGTGCGAACGTCACTGGGGCCCATCTCTTAGCGCTTGGGTAACACAGAAACGTCGCAGCGGTGGCGAGCCGTTGGCGACACTGTGCCGATTTGACCATCTCGGGAATCGAACCCCACACCTTCCGCACCGATAACCTGTGCGCTTAACAATCAAACCCAAAATCTCCCTAAAATCGAACCCAAAACCTCCCGCGCCGATAGCGATGTGTCTAACCACTACGCCAACTGGCCGGTTTGGCTCAAAATCATGACATCCCAAGCGGAACATCTGCCTGCGTTGCAACCGTTCTCTTCCAACAATGCCTTCAGCGCTGAAACGTTGTCTTGTCCAGCAATAGCCGTTGAAAACAATGTCTTTATGACATCACAACGCGGCTGCAGCTTTAGTGCCCATTGACCTTGTCCAGGCTTGCATTTTGAGCCAGCCATTGGTTCAAGCGCTGCACACCAGAAAAGTTTGGCTACCGGTATTATTGCATCACAATGAAAGTTTCTCGAGATCATATAGGAAATTTGATACAGCAGAAAAACACAATCTCTGTATGAAAACACGCTAATCGGTCCAAAAAGAGCGGTTTTTAATTTTTTCCAATCGTCAATGGGGGGGGGGTTGACCCCCGAAACCCCCCCCCCGTGCGTACGCCACTGGCGGCTAGCACCCATTGCTCAGTTCACCTGGACAAACTATTAAGAGCAATAAATTGTTGCCATAAGAAGCCAAAGGAATACCCCCGATGTTGTGTTTTAAATAGCTTCTCCGAAATTTTTCTTAGGGAAAGAAAATAAAAAAGGAAAATCAATTAAAATTATATTTTTAGTGATAAAATATGTTTTGTTTCTAGGCTGTCCACATGATGGTACTAGTGGTAATCGTATTTGGAATTTGCTATTTGCCCTACCAACTTTTCTTTATACTCACTTTGCTTCTTCCCCAAATACTCAATTGGAAAGGGACAGTTCAAGTCTTTTTGGGAGTATTTTGGCTTGCTATGAGCCATGCTATGTATAACCCCATAATATACTGCTGGGCAAATCCAAGGTGAGCTAATGTACTAGTTGGGCTATTTTTTGTTCTTAATAATAATTATTATTTCATTAAAAAAGTCAATATCTGTTTGCATTTCCTCACTGAGCTTGTTCATAGAATTTTTATTTCGTTTTACCTTTCTTGATTTTTTCCTGCCATAGAAAACTGAATGAAACGCATGAGACGCTTATAAATGATGATAAAATTTCATTACGACTTTGCTGATGACGTTGATAAAACCAGTTAACCAGATATTCTTAAATATTTCTTGGGTTTAAGTTTTGTGAACCTAAGCTTCAGGATTCAAAGCGGATTGAAAGAAATCGACAGGCTTCGTTAAAAATTAAGCGATAAGATAGCTTAATCTCTTAAAACTTTTAAAGAACCGCCGATTTCTGGCGTAACTGGAATTTATTTCTTTGAAAGTATTTTGATCGAGGTGAATCACATGATGAACACAGAGCCCTTGATTTGGGAATCTACTTGTGCTTTGATATGGATGTAAACAATTTCCAATCATCATTTTTATTATTTTGCAGATTTCGGGAACAATTTATGTATCTGATGAGGTCGTCAACAGGTAGGAGCCGCATTTCAGGTAAATAGTAAACAATAAAACACTCGCTGTATAAGTGAAAAAAATTATTACTTCCACTCACCTGACTGGGATGATGCTCAAATTTCAGCTGCTAAAACTGCCGAGAAATTTTTATATAGCTGTGCACAGAAAATTGTCAAGAAAGTGAGAGTAGCTCAAGCCCAAACCGGGAAATCAACTCGAGCTAAATCCGAATTTTATCAAAATCCTTTAAGAAACCAGAAATGGACGAAAGTTAGGTAATCGCAATACAAATCATGGTCAAGTCCTAAATTGTTTTCATAAGTTCAAGCTCAAGCCGAAAAAACTCACCCCGATTTTCAACGCGGGTGCAGCTGACAACCAGCAACAGTTCCATCTTCCCAGTTTTGACCGGCTTGAGCATAGTTAACCGCTGGATGAATGCAGCTTTAAAAATCCTCAACATTCTCTCTAATCAAACTGGGTTAGGAACAGGATATTAAGTTGACAGAAAAAATGAGTTAGAGGAAGAAAAGCTGGAGTGAGAGCATAAGATTGATTGTTATGGTTTCCCGAAAAGGGAAGCCATATTGTTTTTACTTGGCCATTTCTGCACTTTTTGACACTTCCAGCAGCTGTAGCTGCTAAACTACTGTTCCAATTCAAAAGTGACCTAGAGTTCAAATGTGTGTCCCACCTAGGTCTACACCTTGGTCGCCCTAACTTTCCCCGACAGCCCCCCAGTTTTTAGAAAAAAAATATTTTGTTTCCAAAAAATTCTTTTTTTTCTTTTTTTTTTTCAACACCAAATTTTGTGCAGCCTAGTGGCGGTCGTCAGGTTAAAGGTCAAAAAACCAAATTTACCAAAACCTAATAACTTTTGAATGACATTAGGTAGGTCCTTCAAATTTCCACAGTATATGCATATCAATGTGGAAAACAAAAATATGCAGTTTAATAACCTGTTTGTGACGTCACTTAGGGTCAAAGGTCAAATCAACGAATCTTAACGAAGTTTTGTGCAGCCTAAGGCTTTTGAACCGCTGATGCTAGAGACTCGAAAGTTTTAGGGATGATAGACCTCCATGTGAACTTGTGCCTAACAACTTTTGGGGGGTGGCGGTTGTAAGGTTAAAGGTCAAACGTCAATCAAGTAAAATGATAAAAAATTTGATCAAACGCTAATAACTTGTAAATGGCAACTGGTAGGACCTTCAAGTTTACGGAGAAGATGCATCTCAACGAGGGTGCAAAAGAACCAACAATGATTAGTTTTGCGTGACGTCACTTGGGGTCAAAAGTCAAATAAGCAAATATGTTGTTTGGCCTAGAACTAATGCTTGAAAACACATAAGAACTTGAAATTAATAGAGTTAATGTGTCTTGGTATGTCCTTGCAGTGTACCAACTATATACGTTCTATGTCACGTGACTCGGGGTCAAAGGTCAAAAAACTGAAAAGTGTTGCCAATATTGTGCAGTCTAAGGTTTTTGAACCGCTGATGCTAGAGGCTTGAAGTGTTCAGGGATGATAGACCTCGACGTAAACTTGTGTCTCACAAGTTTTGGGAGGTGGCAGTCAAGTGGTTTGGGTCAAAGGTCAATAATAGGAAAATATTCACCAGCTCATAACTATTACATGGCAACAGCTAGGGCCTTCAAATTATCGAAGGATATTAATCTCAATCTGGGTAACAAAAATATCAACATAATCAAGGGTTATGCCAGAGCAACTGACTTGGAGTCAAAGATAAAAACGTTAAATTTCAGGAAACCTCATAAATATCATTCAAATTTTTTTAATCCGTTAGAGGGCAGTAGGGTAACATGTTTTTAAGCTATTTTAGTCTTATGCTTGGGCGAAGTCTTACGCGAAATATTGCAGCCTTTAATTTTTGCGCAGATTGTTAAACAGTGTAATCGCTGCTTTAAAAGTGAGTTTTATGCCGCGACTTCTTGCCCTTAGAATCGAACACAAGCTCGATGATTTAATTTTGTGTGAATGCAGTCATCCTTGCAGCTGCACGAATCCTTCAAGGCTCATGGCGTTTATTGTTCGAATTTACTGCAAGATTTGCCAGCTTGTTTGAAATGTCAGACAAACAAAATGATTTTGCTGCAGACTTGCGTAGCATTGTGCCGGCCGATTAACTCAGTTGCTAAACCCACCCTATCGGTGTGGGAGGTGTGGGGTTCGATTGCCGGGTCGGCCAAATCGTCACAGTGTCGCCAACGGCTCGCCATCGTGGCGACGTTTGTTCGGAGCTGTGTGGCCCAAGCGCTGCGCTGCGGAGGTGGGCTCCGCCACTCGTTACACGCTTGGGCGTAATATGGCGAGTATAATGAAGATATGATTTTTTGTGCAGCATTATCACTGTACACGTGAAGAAATTTAAGGATAATAGTTTTATTGATATTTCGATCACTGTATTACAGAAATGTAAGAAGTCGTTACAATATTATTAAGTTTATGGAGCACAGGCTGCAGGAAATTAAACTTACTTCATGTGTGATAATGCCCACCTGTACTTTGCATGAATTTGTTGTTTTTTTAAGTTGTAGAAGCGAAGTCACTCTGCTGTTCCCTTAGACGTTTGGGTCCCTAGTAAGCTTGATCGGGAAGCCATAAGCGGGTGCTTGCAGTTGCCATCTAGTTTTATTTTACTTTGTTTTTCATCTGTTTAAATTTACTCTCCATCACCTTCGACTTCGCGCGATTCTTTTGCTTATTGTTTGATGAATTGAATTTTTTGCGAAGGGTGTTTTAGCGCAATCATTGCAAACTTAAAAATTTTTTTTTGGTGATTTTCTTCTTAGTTGTTTATTTAAATCGTTTTGTGTTCCACAATTGTTTGCTTTTATTTTTTTCTTCTTTCCTATTAATTTAGTTTAAGCGTGTGTTTCTTTATAGCAATTTTTTCACCTTTTAATTATTTTCATTTTTTTGCTACACTTAGTAATGATAAACAGCTCCCACTTGTTTCTCATAACGATGAATATAAATTTCGCTTGCTTCAACACTCAGCCCATTAATCACGGTTTAGTTAAAGTGTTTACTTGTCGCGATAGTAATTGCTAAAGTTCTCATTTATTTATTTTCTTTAGAATTCGCTCGTTACTCACGGCGGACCTCAAACAGGAGTTTAGCTGAAGATAAAACATTCCACATCCCACTGACCGCCATGTGAGGTTGTTTCTCCACAACCTCGTTTGAATGTTTAGTGTAGAAAATAAATAAATGAAATTGAATCGATGTAGAGGAAACGTTTTGTACAACACTTTGGTTTGCAAAACCTTTTGCGACTTTTATCAGCTTTGTAATCACCGATAAATATAAATTACCACAACTTCTCAGCCTTACACATCTGCATTTTGCAGCAGAATACGTGAGGAACACAATCACCAGATGTGCAGTGCTTCGCTGTGGTGTTATGACTTTCACACATCGACCAATCTCTTCTTTATCCTACAGTTTTGAAATAACATTGAATTTTGTCATTGCAAAATAAATGTTTAAAAACAATTTGTTTTTTGAATTTAATCTCGTGCTGTTACGCTACAAATTCACCTCTTCATTTCTGAAAATGTGGACCAAGCCTATTCACATGTTGTGTCATAGAATTATAGCAAGTCATAGGATTATAGCAACACGTTCAATGCTAGTGGAAGGACGTTGGTAAAAGCAGGCAGCGTTTGTTGGCAGCTACATTTCTTCAAATCTAAGACAGGTTGATTCATTCAAGTGTTAACACAGAAGCTTATGCTGTAACTTGGCAAGTTGGTTGTGCAGAATCTGTTAACAAAGGAATGGAAAGACAAATTGTTGAAATACGTCAAATCTTGGAAAAATTAAACTCTAGGTTTGACATTATCGAAAACAAGATTGAAGATTTAGGCCAAAAAATTTTAAATATGGAATCAGTGTTCAGCAATAAACTCTTGGCGCTGGAAAAAAACATAGAAATGAAAGCTGATGATAGAGCGCTGGCGGAAATTGAAAAAAGGCTACAAATTTTAGAAAAAGTCAAAAAGGGACATGAAATTAAATGTGTGATGCAAGAGTCGAATGACAAACGCCTTAACATATTGATTCATGGTTTAGACGAAAATCGTACACATCCTTGGGAAAAAGTTGACGAAACTGGAAAGATTGTCGAAAATTTTATGAGTGATGGGCTTCAAATAGCCAACCCTTCCACCATTTCCTTCGTTGATTTGCCACGCCTCCCACAAAGGCCAATTTATACGCGTCCAATAATTATTTATTACTAAATCATCTTATGCAGCGGATAAACGTCTCATTTACAGTAAACTGAAACATCTCAAATCATACAACGAAAGGAAATTGTTGAACAATGCTGTTCCAGCTTATATAACTGACCATCTACCAAGAAAATTTTAAAAGAAGCTTTTATTACCTCTATGTAAAGAAGCTAGGAGGTTGAACAAAAAGACTTATTGGCGAGCAGAAAATGGTAAATACAATCTTTATGTGAATGACGTAAAAGTCGTTCAGAATGGTACAGATTAATGAACGTAAAAACTATCTTACCTACTTGCTGAAAATAGGTAGGCCTACTTGATGTTTGGACTATAAACCGATCGTACTTGCTTCAAGCCTATGTTGAATGTTTTAACCAGTTACCAACGTAGTAATATGCTCGAAGTGATTGAGCAATGAGCATGCCTCTTTATCAAACAGCTGCTAACAAATCTGCTGTCTTCTCTTTTTTCAAGAGCCATATACCTTGTGTGTTAGTTGTATTTTTTTAGTTCTGTGCTTTGTTTGTGCTTGTATGTGGCGTCTGGCTCATTGTTTAACGGAAACCTTCGGATACGAGTCAAGCAGCCGACCTTTGCGATAATACTATTGATATGAGCGATCATTTATTTAATTCGATGATCAGTAACGTTAAGGAATGCGACTATATTGATACAAATGCTAGCAACCAAATTTTTTTGGCTGAAAATGATTCCCTGAGCTTGATACACCTAAATATAAGATCTCTATACGCAAACTTTAATGATCTGCACGTTTTCGTCAGCCAATTATCCTTCCAACCTGATGTTATATGCCTCTCAGAATCCCGCATCTATCAACCTTTGGAAAATATTGAAATTGACGGCTATAATTTCACGTACGTAAAACCTGAAAATCAAGCGGGTGGGGTTGCGGTTTATGTTAGCAATGTACTAAAGTGTTTTCAAATTGAAAGTTTTCAATTGCATGGTGCCGAATCTTTATGGCCCTTTCACACGGGTCGACCACTGTCGCGCGACTGCAAAAAGTGAAGACGCGCGACCAGAACATTGCATTGGTTTAAATGGAGACTTTCACCCGCGGTCGCGCATTTGGTCGCGCGACAGAAATCTTGGTCGCGTGATCCCGCGACTTGTGGGCGACTAGTTTGGACGCGCGACCATGAGATTGAATGTGAATGAATGGAAGGTTTCACACGAGACGCGGGTTTTAAAGCGACTGCAGTTTAAACTACCGGTTGTTTATAGACTATAGATACATCGTACCATACGCCATACAGACTATGGACTTAGAAATTGACGTTGAGCTGCTAATTCATGCAGGTTTAAATACCGGTTGTTTTATAGATTAGACGTGTCGTATCATAGGCTATATAAACACTATAATGGACATAGAAATTGATGTTGAGCAGCTAATTCATGCAGTGGAGCAAAGGCCCGGTTTGTGGGATTTTGTCTGATCCTGCTTATGCCGATAGAGACCAGCGAAAAGCTTTATGGGATGAGGTATGCAATGTTTTTGCATCACATGATGGCAATTCTCTGCAGGATAAAAACGAAATAGGTAAGTTGTAGCTTCAGTAAAAAACTATGTCAGTTTTATTGGGACAGTTTTAGGTAGTTGCAATAGTTCGCTGCGAGACTGATGGACTTCGCAAGAATTACAGTTGTTGCAAGAAATAGCATAGCAACCAAACAGCTTCGTGCATTTTTAGCAACGTTACAAAATTTTTCACGTTAGACTAATTTTTGTACAAATTAAACGTTTTCGGCAGTACATTGACCCTCTTCAGGTAAATATTGTGATTAACGAGTATTTAGGCCAAATTAATGGAAAATTGTATACGTAATCAATTTGCTTATTGTAAATAAACTGTAGCCTAAGTTGTTTGGTTGCTATATATACCTTGCAACAATATGGTATAAAAAGAGTATCATACATGCCTCTTTGTCGTAACTTTGATTAGGGCCTAGTTTTTTCTCGACCACACTTGCTATTTATTTAAAACACCAACAGTATTAAAAAAGGAGGAACGTTTAACCAAGAACAAAATCACTCAATAGTGCATACTCATCAATCTATACTTTACTGTGCTGCCAAGGCAAACTTCCTTCTGGGGTCATAAAGTAGTCGGCGAATTTCTCACGAATACTTAAAGTATCTCTTGAGCCTCGACTAGACATAGCGTGGCTATGCCTAAGCGGTGTAACTCCTTCTATTGTGAGGGTATCATCAAATTCGTAGCCATCCTTACTTCTGACATAATTGTGTAGAACATTGTCAGCGACATGGCCTAGCGGTACCGCGCGCAGGTGACAGATCCTACGTGACGGGTTCGATTCGCGGCTGGAGCCGATCGCATTTGACATATTTAACGGGCGGCTGCTGACTCGAAGAGCGCAAGCTCACTTCGCAGTCTCCCTCAATTACCGTTGAATTTTCAGTTCAATATAATTTGAAAATAACCTCAGTTATTTATTTTTTTTTTTTTATTAGAACGCAAGCTGTTTTTACGATATCTTCTGCTAGAGATATGTCGTCATTCAAAGGACGATGGAATATTCGCCACTTGTTACTCAAGATCCCGAAACTACATTTAACATACTGTATCTTCTCGCTCGTGACAACCTATAATTGAAGATCTTCTTTTTTGTAGTTAATGCATTTCTTCCATAAGGTCTCATTATGTGGTTGGATAGTTCAAAGGCTTCGTCCGCCACTATAACATAAGGCAACCTCTCGCTTTCAAAACCTTCTATCGACCTTTGCCCAGGCAGCCCTAGTTGGGAGTTTATCATTGCTGAGTAAAATTTACTATTTCTAAACACAGTAGAATCTGCCTCTTTCCCATATGCCCCAATGCCAACGAAAGTAAAGTTGAAATTGGAATCACAAACAGCCATCAAAACCAGCGAAAAAAATGTTTATAGTTGTAAAACATGGAACCACTGTGATTCGGCTTGATAATTCGTATGTGCTTACCATCCAGCGCACCAATGCAATTAGGAAAATTGGCTTTCCTTTGGAATCCTTCAGCAATGGCTAACCACTTTTCGGTGCTTGGTGTAGGCATGTATTCTCTACGCAAAATATCCCATATTAGTTTGCAAACCTCTCGTATCATGCAACCAATTGTTGATATTCCAAGTCGAAATTGTAAATGCAGATCAGACATGGTGCAGCCCCTCCCAAGATATCTAAAAATTGTAGAATGAAAACTGTTCATGTACAACAGGAAATGGCACGAATGATCAGGTTATACTGTATAACTGTTAAAGTTTGAAAAGCTGCAGCTACAAATACTATTTTTGAAGGTTTTTGACTTGACGGAGTATCGTACTCGAGTCTCGCAGTTACAAATGCAAGCGTTCTAACCATTAAGCCAGTAACCAACTGGAGAACAAATACGATTTTCTCTACTCGTACATCAAATTTCGGAGTTAGGGCTTAACGGCTATCTGCCCAAGTTCTATCCAAATTTTCTAAAAAAAACACGCTTGTTGCTCTAGGGTGTTTTTGTTTCTCACCTCACACGCATTGGGTTAAAATTTTCAAAAATGTTCGTGCCAATACAAGTATCAAATAAAATATTAAGTACATGAAATATTACAGGAAAGATACTGCAGCGAAAGTGGAAAAGCTTAAAAGATTGTTTTACGAGAGAACGTCACAGACTGAGCAATATCGTCAGCGACAGCATGGCCTAGCGGTACCGCGCGCAGGTGACAGATCCTACGTGACGGGTTCGATTCGCGGCTGGAGCCGATCGCATTTGACATATATAACGGGTGGCTGCTGACTCGAAGAGCGCAAGCTCACTTCGCAGTCTCCCTCAATTACCGTTGAATTTTCAGTTCAATATAATTTGAAAATAACCCTTACTTATTTATTTATTTATATTTACTAGGAGTGGATCATCAGCAGCAGCTACAAGAAAATTTACGTATGTTTATTATGAACAATTGCTTTTCCTGCAAAGAGTCACAACTAGCAAAAATACTACAAGTAGCATGGATCATGTGGAAAGTACCATTGAGTTAGATACCCCACTAGAGTTAGAGCAAGGACATGATTCAAGTACTTCAAGCAGTGCGCAGCAAAGCTGCGATAATCAAGTCATAAAAGCTAAAAAAAAAGATAGTGAAAAAGCATGATGATGATGATAGCTTAGAGGACATTTTTCGGGTGCCAAAATCCAGCGTCCAAGCAAGGGAAGAAAAAAAAAAGAACCAAGAAAACGATGATGACAGAATGTTCTTGTTGTCTCTCTTAAATCCGATGAAAAAGGTTCCACAAAATATGAAGCTTGAAGTTCGTTCAAATTATCCAGATAATTGCCAATGCCAGTTATCCAACGTCTAACTACCCTGATATTTCATCGTACAATCATGCATTTGGAGCGAATTCTTTCAACTAATAGCATGAAACATCTATGATGGGTCTATGTGGAAACATGAACTTATTGGGGCCAGTACATTCTGACCATAATAAGAGTATCTTTGGAAATGCATCAAAACGGTGTTCACCTGATATTAGTTGTTTTAACATTTAATTTTATACTTGGCCAGTATGGCCACGATCCAGAAAATTTAATTCAAACCCTAAGCAATTACCATGGCTTGCGTGGCTGTTTATACTTGTATATAATAGTTACCGTAGTACAGCTTGATCCTTGCTTGTTTGGGCTCTGTGTTGACTAAGACTGTTGCAATTTAATTTCGTTAATTTCAAATAAAACTTGTGTTTTTACTTTTTAGTGTTCATGTTTGCCATAAATCTCACATGCTTACTTACCTTAGAGTGACCAGAACTTTTTCCGCGGGCGATATGCTCATACGCATAGTTGTATCGTTTCTCATCAAATGGGATTTCAAGCTCTCAATAAGCTCATCAAATGAACCCAAACTCATGCGTGCAAACGCTAAAAACTTATCTGGGTTCGATCTAAGGTCTGCGTAGAGAGTGATGAACAATCCTTTTTCAGATCGGTCTTGAAGTAGCGGATGAACCCAGTGCTTCCTTTGCCTTTTCCTTTTTTTTTCCTTAGCTTTCCGTAATTTTGCGAGTAAGAATACAATAGCAGTTGCATCTTCAGCCTCCATCGTGACTTATTATTACAATCAAGATTTTATCTAACTGGAAAAGTTTAGGTCGCGCGACTACAGTCGCTCAACTGATAAAGACGCGCGTCTTCAAAAATGTCTTCAAAAAAGTGAAGACGCGCGACAGTGGTCGCCCCGTGTGAAAGGGCCCTCATGGCTTAAAATTCGTCGACGAAAAACCAACGAATTCGTAGTTCTTGACACTGTCTAACAGCATCCCAGCGAAGATGCAAATAAAGTTACAAACGATTTTTCGGATTGTTAAGAAAAACTGGCGTATGAAAACAAAACTTTTTATATTCTTGGGGATTTTAATATAAATGTTAATGAGGCCACAAATAGATCCCTTTTTGCGGATAGCTATCTGCAAGCTTTAACTAGTAACGGTAACCAAACCAACTTGTAACCAAACCAACAAGGGTCACAGACAGGTCATCTACCGTAATCCATCACATCATTACCAATGACATCACCAAGACTATAACACCTCGTATAATATTAAGCTCGATAACAGATCCCTATCCAATAGCCTGCAGAATAAGCAAATTTCAGGCATCTTGAAAAAACGTCCCTACTTCCATGTACAAAGATAAAAAAAATTTTCGCCCGGAAGCCTTCTCTGTCGAAATAAGTGATAAGTTAAGCAGTCTGATCTCGTCAAATTTCCATCATCGAATGACAATTTTGACCAAGTATTTGATGATTTTGTCGAGGTAATCTCGCATACAATAGAATCGCACGCACCACTGAAACGTATGAGTCGTAAGCAGCTAAAATTGGCAAAAAAGCCGTGGATTACTAAAGCGATCCTCACTTCGATTCGAAAAAAATTCAATGTTTTAAAGCCATTTTATTCTTGGTAGCGATGCTGAAAAAAGTTGTTTTCGGCGTTATTCAAATAAGTTAACAAAAATTAAAGCACTTTCAAAAAAACTTTTTTTCGGCGCTGAATTTGCTAATAGCAAAGGTAACGTTCGCAAAACGTGGGAGATTATTAGATCTACCTTATCGACAAACTCTAGCCGTGAGCAGAGATGGGCATTTATCGCGATAATTTATCGGCGATAGTTATCGGCGATGATTTTCTACCAATTATCGTTATCGCTCAAGATAGTTTGGATTTATCGATTACCGATATGGCTTTTGTAATATATTTTGTTATCGCCGATAAATTATCGCGATAAACGATTTTTTATGCACACAGTGTTCCAAGTTAGGGAGATGGCGCTATGGCAAAATTCACGGTGTCGATAAAGTCTTGTTGCAGTTTAAATAATCTCTCTTTGTTGTGTTTAATTCCACGGCAGAGTCCGTGAACTGCTCTCTTTTCTTGAAAAATTTAGAAAAACACTTTTGTATTTGACTTACAAGAAAAAAAACTTCGTCAAACACATTGAAAATTTACCGCAACATTTATCGGAAAAATTTATCGGCGATAATTTATCGATTACCGATATCGCTTTCAGAAATTGAGATTTATCGATTATCGGTATCGCCCAGAGCATTTTTGAAATTATCGATTATTGTTATCGCTTTAGTACGGAAAGGTTTATCGTGCCCATCACTGGCCGTGAGTCTCCCTCCGCTCTAAAGGTTGATGGTGTACTTTCTGAGGACCCTACTATCATTGCAAATCAATTTGACAACTACTTTTGCACAATTGGCTTTAACTTGGCGAACAAGATAACCAGTTTGAAACATAAAGGTCCCAAAGATTTCCTTAAACAAAGAGTTTCCGAATCCATTTTCTTACCACCCCCTGATGCAACCAAAGATTTTGATCAAATAATGTCTCTTAAAGATAAGGCTGTGGGTCATGACGAAATTCCTTCTTTTTTCCTTAACTCGGCCAAAGACGTAATAACTCCTGACTTAACATTATTTATTGAGTACATGTTCGCTGAAGCAATTTTCCTAAAAAGCTGTAAAATTGCCCGTATCACTCCTATTTTTAAAAGTGGAGCGAAAGACGAGGCTAGTAATTATCGTCCTGAATCGATTTTGACTTGTTTTTCTAAAATTATTGAAAAGCTTATTTATGTACGATTCTTCAACTTTTTTAAAATATGCAAACCAATACGGATTTCAAAAAAATGTTTCGACAGCCCACGCAATCCTGGATGTCGTTACTTCTGCTTATGAAAATATCAGTGATGACTTTTATACCGGCTTAGCCATGATAGACTTTAAAAAAGCCTTTGGCACCGTGTCGCATAACACACTAATGCTTAAGTTGAATAATTATGGTATTCGTGGTGTGGCTTATAAGTTGATATACTCGTATCTTCATAATAGAAAACAATTTATCGAGATTAACCAAAATTGTTCCGACAAACTGACTATAGACTACGGCGTACCCCAAGGCTTCTCACTCGGACCGCTTTTTTTTTAATATATGTTAATGATATGTCAAATGCCTTAGCCAGTAAGCCCATATTATTTGCAGATGACACTTGTCTATTGGTAAAAGCTTCTAACCTTGAATCCTTGCAAATTAACTTGAATAGAGAATTGCAAAACCTTCATGAATGATGCTGTGTGAATAAGCTGACAGTTAACCCCTCCAAAACTAGTGTGCTAATCATTCTTCCAAAACTTGGAAAAACTCCTTCCCCCTACTGGTACCTCCATTTAACCAGTCATGGATCACCAATTAAAGTTGAACATACTTCGAAGTACTTGGGGTTATTATGGATGATAAGCTTAACTTTGGGAATCATATAAAAATTCTTGAGAATAAGGTTGCTCGTGGTGTTGGTATCCTCACGAAACTTAAACACTTTTCCCACAAACTATCTTGTTGCAACTTTACCATACTCTTGTACATTCCCTGTTGCTATATGAAATGATAATATGGGAAAATACATTTCCTATGTATATGTGAAAATTAAACGCATTACAAAATCGGGCTATTAAAGTTATCTCTGAAACGCATTTTCGGAATGCCGTTAAACTTGAAGTAGCAAAAATGGTTTTCTGTTGGATCCACAATAAAGCACCTAGTTTCCTTTTAAGTTATTTTATTAAAGTTTAGGGAGTATCCGATCGAATAAGCATTAAGCAATAAAGATATGCTTTACATTCGTATATGTAAATCAAATAGACAGCAGAGGTGTATCAAATATCGGGGAGTAAAAATTTGAAACTTCATTCCAAAAGAAATTAGGGAATTATCATACAAATCCTTTAAAAGTCGGTACAAAAATTTTTTTCTATCGTTATATTAAAAGGTAAAAGGTAAAGGTACGGGACAGCGGGTGCAAGCACTCATTGTTTAGGCCATTTTCAATTGTCGGCCCATTACAATTTTCAATCACGAATGATTGAACGCTGTTAAGGGACATAACATGACGAACAACACATACACAAAACCCTTCGCACTTCCGCTTGTGCCGAGCGCCTGGCGCGAAAGCTGCGAATACTATTTTTAAAGTCTTTAGTATGACCCGACTGGGAATAAAACCCCAGTCTACCGGCTACCAAGTCGACGCTCTTAACCGATACACCAAGCGCCGGTTATCGTTATATTAACTAACTATACAGGGTGGCCGAAAAGTCCCAGGACACTCTATTTTTAATATTTTTATTAAAAATACAGGTATAGTGTCCAGGGACTTTTCGGCCACCCTGTATAATTAACTAAGAAGGTATTCTAAAAGCGAATTAATGAGTGCGTTAGTTTCGAGAACTGCCTCACACCATCGTTCTGCTACTAGTCAAATGCTTGACGCGGTACTGAGCTGTTGGTGCAGTTTCTCGCTGATTACTTGTTAGGCTACGTTTATCAGTAGCACTATCCCTAAAAATGAATTAAAAATTGTCTGGTCGTCGATTAATTATCTAACCCGACGCTGGGTGGCTGCTTGACTCGATGACCGCAAAGTCTTTCACACCCTCCCGTCACCAAAATGTGTTTTTATTATCTTGTGTCTATTTTTTTATTAAGTTTTTTCTTCTTTTTTGCGACGAAAATAAATATACTGTCTGTATGCTGTCCGTCTAATTTACAAAAGACCTTTTTGCGAGCAACTACGCAGCGCAACAATGGTCGTTGTGCGTGGAACTATTATGCCTCGCACTATCGGTATGACCAAACAGTTGATGGTTCAACTCCTACCCAAGACTCGTAGTTCTCCTAAGCGAGTCTGGACTCGTTCTATAGCGTCTCCGTCGCTTTCTCTGTACAGGAGGATAAAAATGGAGATATCAACCAATCAAATCATCAAAAGTTGTAAGTTTGAAGAATCTTCGTCACCGGATTTAGAACACTAGACCATGTTGTACTGTGTATAACACAATAGGCTACATGCTTATTATTAATATTAAAGTTGACCGGCGCTGAAAGCATTGGCTGAGCATCCGCTTTATATTAGGAAGATTAGGGTTTTATTACCGATCAGGTGGTACCAAAGTCTTTACAAACAAAAGGCCTATTCGTAATTTCAGAGTCGCATTCAAAAACTTCTTACAGGGAGAGAAGGGGGACGAAATTTTGAGAAAAAGTTTTCAAGGGCGTAAGCAGATTTGAGCAAAACAAGGAACTGCTACTGTGATTTTTGCAACTGTGCGGATATCTACGATTTTGGAATTCTTTGGAACACCAATAATACACGACGAATGGACTCTCTTCATAGATTCTAATAAAACAAGCCTAACAGCCGTTTCTCTACGACGGAAACAAAAACCCTCAGTTTCAATAACCCGCTACAGCACGAAGACTAAAGAAACTTTCGGCAATAAACAAATTCTTTCCAATAAATGATAGACCAATCTCATCACTACCTAGTTTGTACAAAATTCTTCAAAAATTTAGTAAAACCTGCTTTATGCAATATAGGCTCTGAGCCATTCTTTTCGGGATTACGTCCCTCATCAGTGATAACAATTAGGAAGGACCATCTCGAAAACAACACAACAAAATTACTCAACTTAAAACCCAATTAATAATTTTTTTTGACAAATGTGTACTGTGCTTCCCAATGCGATTTTAGAAAAAGCTACAGAGTAACTGCCGTTTTACTTGACGTTATAGCTAGCGCTTATGATGAGATTCAAAATAAAAATTGCGAGGGGCATTCAAAAAGTAATGCACTCAAGATCATTGCTCCTACAGGATTTTATCAATCTTGTTTATATTTGGCACAAACATGATAGGACATTCCTTTTTGCGATTGTTATATGTTTTTCAATTATTTTTGGATTCTTAAAGCTTAAACTAGTTTTTTAAATGGCTACCCCTCTTAAAGCTCGTCAGAAGCAAAGAGCTGTAATCGAATTCCTTGTTGCGGTGGGAGAAACCCCACTGAGGATTCATAACCGGCTGAAAAATGTCTACCAGGATAATACCATAAACTATAGTAATGTAAAAAGATGGGTACAACAATTTAAAAAAAGTACTGAAGACCATGAAGAGGTGGACAAAGTCAGCATAGCCGATAAGCCACGTAGTGGTCGCCCATCCACTTCTGTCAATCCTAACAGCAAAACTTGTGGGTTTTTTGCCGAAAAGGAAAACCATTGACTCTAAGGCATACAGTGAGACTCTTAGGAAGCCCAAAGCGAAAGCTTGACGTGTTCGGCCCAACTTGGACATGGCAAATGTGCTCCTACAGCATGACGATGCACCTCCTCACACAAGCATTAGGACAAAGGAGGCCATCACTTCATTTGGATGGACTGTGATATCACATCCGCCATATTATCCTGATTTGGTACCGTCAGACTCCCGCCTCTTTGGTCCAATAAAAGAAAGACTCCGGGGCAACCGATATGGCAGTGACAATAAAGTGAAAGCTGTTGTCTTGAATTAACTTAGACATCAACCGACTGAGTTTTACAACACTGGTATACATGCCCTCGTTCATAGATGGACTGTAGAGTGTAGCTCTTGAGAGAGGTGGAGACTACGTGGAGGAGTAAAAATCTAACCCTCACACGTGTACCTTTCTTTTGATGTATAAAACACGCTACTATTGTACTTTGTTCGGACATAATGAAGTTGGGCGCATTACTTTTTGAATAGCCCTCGTATAACGCTGTAATGCTCATGGATCTTCGACAAGCTTTGCGATACAGCCGCAAATAAAATGTTGCTTCGCCAACTCCAGCACCATGGTATGCGTGGACCTGCGATTTTTGTGATCGACAATTATCTTTCCACTCGAGGTCAATTTGTTTCTAACACCAACTGCAATTCTTTTTCCAAACTTATTACTGCATCATCGTTGACCCCCAAGAGTCGATACTATGCTAGGACCTCCAATCTTTACAAATGGCCTCCATAATGCTACGTTAAGCAAGCCTCGCCTATGTGCTGACGATATTTGCTTAATGGTTAGTAAAAAATCTAGTCTTCTTCGTTAACAGTCACGCAATTCAGAATTACAATGACTAAAAAAATGGTGTGACGCCAATGATTTGCAAATCAATCCAGCAAATCTGTGTTAATTTGTACACCATCCAAAACTAACAGATCTCCTCTAAAGCTGGAGATTGTCTATACTGATGTTTTACTATATTGCGATAACTCATCCAAATATCTTTGAGTAATAATTGATTACAAACTAAATTTTCAACTGCATTTAAAAATGATAGAAAATAAGCTAGCCGTATCTGTCGGAATACTAAGCGAAGTTCGTTTCCTCTTTCCCACCTCTACCTTCCTTCTGCTGTACTTCACACTTGTCCAACCTTCTCCCTTGTTCGGAATTGTCATGAGGGCTCTATCTGTTCTTCATATCTCTCGAAACGTTGCAAAATAAATCCATCTGGATTATCCCAAAGTGCAATCGCAGAAGCTCATCATTCCTTATTTTCATAAATTAGGAATCCTCAAAATTGCAGATTTTGAAATTGTCAAAATTATGCACCAACACTCGAAGCAAGTCTTCCCCTTAGAAATATCTCTTAAATTTTCACTTATTCATAATTTCTCAACTAGATCCAAAACTCTGAATCATTTCTATGTTGAGAAATTCTCTGCCGCAAGATGGCAACGATCAATAACATTTCAAGGAGTCAAACTATGGGACTCCACGAACTCTGATCTTAGAGACCAAACTTTTACAAAATTCAACATAGTTACAAAAAATACTGCTTTGAGCGGTATGAGACATCAGATTTATGTCTGCTAGTTTTTCCAGTTTTTGCTTATTTTTTCTTTCACAGACCTTTACTGGTAGGCTACCTTCACAGTCTCCTGCTGTTCAAAAATTTTATTTTCTTGTTAATAGTGTTATGCTCAAAGCAACAAATAGATGACTACTGCTACTACGAACCATGAATCAAGTGCTGACATGCATCCGCTAGTGTGACCAGAGTTGGCAGCTGTTTGGATACCTCTACGTTGTTGGCTTGTAGATGAGATATACTAGACTAGATCAGAGTTTCTGAACTTCATTTTCCTCCGTGGACCACCATACCTATTCACATAACTCTGTGGACCCAAGCAGATAACAAAAAATTACACAGACACAAAAACCAATTTACACATTGCGTTTAATACATTGGTAGGTACACAATTTTACCAGTATACTAGTTTATGCTACTGCAAATGTGGTTCCACACTTTTGTATGCGTTTATTGCTAACAAGCTTTTCGATATTAGGAGTGGTATTAGATAAGGCTCAGCGTAGAGAACTTTTCTACTGCTTCAAGACGATTCCTCTGTTTGAACTTAATGTTTACCAGAGACGAAAAACCACACTCACAGGAATAAGTTGATGCAAATGGCAAACGACGTCTGATTGCATATGATGATACATCTGGGTAGGCACTTAACATACCACTCCAAAACTTTTTTGATGTGAATTGCTGGTACAAATCCACAACCGACAAGTCATTTTTAAGTTCTAAAATTTTTTCTTCTCAATCCAATGGAACAGTAGCAGTAAATGGATCCCATAGAAAAGATAAATCATCTCTTGTCATGTTCACTTCTGGAAAATACCGTTAAAATTCATCTTACAACTTTGACAAATGTTCAAGGACTTGCACCCGAATCTTTGCACATCCCCAACCGTACCATTTACACATAGAAATTGAACAAAGTTGTTATTTTCCACTTTATTAATCCAGAGTTGTAATTTTTCAACAAAAACTTTGATTAATTAGCCTTTGGTGAGTAAACAAATTTACGCTTTTTCCTTGCAACTGAAGATTCAACTTATTCAAACCAGAAAAAATATCGACGAGATATGCAAGTTCCAATTACGATTCAGCAAGAATATGTTTGAAATCATATTTTCCATTGCTTTGTAGAAACTCCATCAACTCCTCTTTCAAAGTAAAAATTCTGTTGAGTAACTTCCCAGCTGACAACCACTTTACAGAAGTGTGAAACAGCAACACCTCAAAGTCAGACTCCATGTCCTGACATATTTTCCGAAACAGCCTGGTGTTCAATGCCGATGATTTAACGTTACTAACTATTTTAACTTAAACTTTGAAAACAGTGTTTAGTTATCCGGAAGTGTTTTTGATTCAACGTTTCTCTGTGAATGAAACAGTGATTTCCAGTTGCTAATGGAGCACGCTGTTTTACCAAGGTTTGGAAGCCTGATCGCGAGCCTAACATGGTAGGTGCACCATCAGTGGTAGAATAATCCCCACTAAATTGCCGCAGTCCAAACTATTTTCATTAAAGAAATCATTAATTGCTTCTAACACATCCTCAGTTCTAGTATTGAGTTTAAGAGGCTTGCAAAATAGAAATTCCTCTTTGAACTTTCCACGTACACATCGCACAAATCGTCGTCGTGTGGTTGAGCATCCTCTTCCGACGGTTTAGATGATGACGGCGTTGATTTTAAGCCAGCGTCGGGTGTCATCATCCAGGACCAACAGACCTTGTATTCCTTTTGGTGCACGATGTAGGGGGCATGTAGAAATGATGTGGTCTGCAGTTTGCTCAGAGGCACCACACTCACAATTCGGTGAAGGAGCAGCACCCTATTTGTAGATGGATGAATGGAATCGCCCTACGCCAGTCCGCATACGATTCAATTTTACCCAAGATGTTCTGGGCAAACCCATTCCAAGAGGCTTAGGACTGGCCCTGGGAATAAACGCATGAAGCTTTGATGCACTTTTCAAGTACTCCATGTTCCATACATAATCCATCCATTGCGCTGCGCGAATGTCTGATTCGGTCAGACTATCCAGTAGTTTCTGTGCAGCGGGTATAAACGGGCGTCTTGATTTGAGCCTTCCCTGGTGCGCATTTTGTTTCCCGACCAGCTGCTCATGTAGAATATGATCAGGGTTAAGGGTGGCGCGGTTAGCCAGGGAGAGTGTCGCTCCTCGACGGCGAAGCTCAGCTGGCTGGGTGCCTGCGAGGATTGGCAAGTAGTCCGTTGGAGTGGGTCGCAGACATCCAGTGACAATGCGCAAGGCGTCATTTAAAACACTGTCGATTTGCCGAGTGTGAGCACTACGACACCAAACAGGTGCGCAGTACTCAGCTGTGGAGTAAACCAGGAACAAGGCGGCTGTTCGCAATGTTTTGGCTCCTGCACCCCATCCCGAGCCTGCAAGTCGCCTCAACAGTGTGACGCGAGTGGAAAGTTTCTTGCGCAATGCCTCTAGGTGATGACGAAAAGTGAGCGACCTGTCCAGCTTTACACCAAGGTAGGTTGGAGTTGGACAGCATGGCAATAGTTTGCCGTTGTTGAAGATTTTGAGCTCACGTTTCGCCTCTCGGTTGTTTAAATGAAAGGCCGTCGTCACCGTCTTAGTGTGGCTGAGCTTCAGCCTCCAAGTCTGGAGATACGCTGAAAGTGTTGTCATGTCTTGGCTTAGAGTGCCCTCCAAAGTCTTCCAGTCTTTCGAGGTATGCATCAATGCCAGGTAGTCGGCATACGCATACTTCTGGGAAATTGTGGAAGGCAGATCATATGTGTAGATGTTAAAAAGGAGGGGAGCCAAGACTGATCCCTGTGGGAGACCATTTCGCAAACGTCGTAACCTGCTTCGCTTGCTGTCACCGAAGGAAAGGGTGAAACGTCAATTCCGGATAAGTTCCATAATCATTTGGACCATGTGTTTATCAGGAAGGAGTCTCAGCAGCTTACAGGTGAGGCCACGATGCCAGACAGTGTCATAAGCAGCTGTCAGATCGACAAAAACAGCACCGGCCTTCTTCTTGGTTTCAAATGAGTCCTCGATGTGTTGGGTAAGTAGAACAGTTTGGTCTACTGTGGACCTCCTCTGTCGGAACCCAGCTTGCTCCCGAGGAAGAAGCGGGTCGACAATGGGCTCGATACGGGTGTAAATGAGCCTCTCGAGGATCTTGTAGGGGACACAGAGCAAAGAGATGGGGCGATAGCTCTTGGGGTCCTCTACAGGTTTCATTGGTTTGGGGATCGCGACAACCAACGCTCTTCTCCAGATTTTTGGAATTTTGAGGTGGTGCAAACAGGATGAAAGAAAGCCACACAGCCAGGATTTCAGGGCAGCTCCAGCATGGAGCAAAAGCTCAGGGCAGATAGAGTCTGGGCCTGGAGCTTTTCGTGGTTTCAGATGTTTGAGGGCGGCTGCGAATTCTGAGGGAGTATAGCTTCCACAGACATTCACTGCACTTGTTGTAGAGGCCCTCCAAAGATCAGACACTTCTTGAGACACAAGCCGGGATGACTTGCGATCAATATCCTCGTATTTGCTGTTATTGACCAGTACTGATGCGATGGCATTGGCTGAAACTGCACAATGCCAAGGGGAGCGTCGTGATCTACCAGTTAAGTTGTTTAATATGCTCCATGCTTTACGACTGGAGTGAGAAAAGTCGATGGTTTGGACTGCCTTAGACCATCGGTCCCTGCGTTTTCTGTCAAGCCTGAACAGCAGGGCAGAAGCAGCCCTGCTAGAATCTGATCCCTCAGGCGATTGCAGGAACATCTGATAGAGGTTCTCACATTCAGCATCCCAACACGAAATGTGGTCGTTTCGTCGACCACGTGGGATATACTTTTTGGCTGCTGTGCTGATGGCATTACAGAAGTCCTAGTATGCCCGGTCCACATCAGATGTATCAGGTGGCAACAAGCTCTTAGCGAGTTGGTTGGTCAGGGCATTGTAATCGCTCCATTTGGCCTTGCGGAAGTTCCATCGCTTAACAGGCATGCTCGGAACTGACAGAGTGAGCCTTGGTGGAACAATGAGCGAGGGTCGATGTTGTGACCTAGGAAACTTCTCTAAAATACGCCTGTCAGGTAAGCGACTATCAGGACCAACACTAACAAACGCCAGGTCCGCGTTGGTGCCAATGTTCCAGCGGCCTGAGTGGAAAGTGGCCATGTCCTTTGGGTCATGGAGAGGGACAAGACCATTAAGGCTTGCCCAAGCAACAAGGCACTCACCATCAGCGCTGTTGCTGCTGTAGCCCCAATTCACATGCGGGCAGTTGAAATCACCCGAGTACAGGACAGGGTGTGGAAACACTGGTAGGTCGGTAGTCTGCAATGGTGTAGGTGGAGGTTTGTAAACATTAACAATTTTATAGCCAGCAACGTCTACGCATAACTACTCAGTCTCTGATGTAAATGGGGACTGATCTACTAGGGTCCATTTTAGTCGCTCATGGACAAATGTAGCAAGGCCTTGTATCCTGTTTAAACAGGACCCAGCTAGTGCAAAGCCTGGAATCACAAGCTTGTCGGTAGAAGCACAGTGGGTCTCCTGTAGTAGGATGACGAGTGCCTCAAACTGCACAGCGAGATAGTGAAGGACATTCATCTTGCTTGCAGTGAGGCCTTCAATGTTCAGCTGCAGGATTGCTGGCCTTCGTAACTTGTTGACGATGTGCCCTGAAGCAGAGCAAACATCGCCCTGTCCTGAAAAGGACGTTTGCCGGTTAGTAGGCCTTGGCTGAGCATCGGGAAGAGTGGATACCCTTCCGGGTCGGCAGATTTGGTTTCGGTCTGTCATTGTAACTTTGCAAGAGAAAAGCTTTGAACAGACTTAATCACAGCGCGGGCTACAGGGAAGCATCAGCCATCCGGGCCTCGCACAAATGCTAATAGCTGAGAAAATTGTGAGACATCAAGTGATTCGTCCAACTGTATGGCAAAAGGAGATTTGTTTATATCATCCACAACTTGCTCCTGAATGTTTAGTGAGATTTCATTTATACGTCTAGATACAGTGTGATTAGATACAAAAATCCTCGGGATTTCCGGGATTTGGTAAATTTTCGAGAAATCTTCCCGGGAATTTTTCTCGAGCTTGATTGCTTTGCCATTTTCTCTGATTTTCAGCATTTTAGGTCTAATTTTTAGCATTTAGTTACGTAGTTTTGACAAACCTAGTTTGAGTTTTTCAATTTTTTCGACAAATTGAGGAAAAAAATTCAATCTTACGCGCATTTTGTCTTAAAAAAAGTTTGTGAATTTTGAAAAATAATCTTTAGTATGCAAAAAATAATTTTAAATTTGCAAAAACGCATTTTTTATGTCGGAATGATGGATGTTAGTACCCCTGAAATCCTTACTAATGTGGAAAAAATTTCCCGGGATCCCGACATAAATTTCCCGGGGAACGGAAATTTCAAAACTCCAAATTTACCGGGAAATTTTCCGTCCCGACTTACCAGGAGGAAACACTATACGCAGCAATGTATGAAGCACGAACTGCATTGGTGGTCCTCTCATGATATGTACCAAATGAGTTGAGAGGCTGCCGTTTAAACGCAGATAAATGTCGCTCAAAATAACTTTTATCCTTTTGTACCAAAGTAAAGTGACACTTGCTAAGATGAAGCTCAAGCTTAGCAGGTCTTAGTGAGTCATTTTCCAAAACCTTGCAGCAAATAACGCACTGCGGCTAATTCACGTCATCTTTTTTTTGATAAGTGAAGCCATATTCAAAGCAGGTTTCCAAATACGTACGCTTTTTTACCATAAAAATTTAATATTTAATTGTACAAATCTATATATACTAAATTTATTCAAGTTTATCCTGAAATTACAAAAATTATACCATAATATGGTGAAGAGCAACACTTTAAATGCATTTTGCATTTTTATTATAAAAATCTACCTCTCTACCGAAATTATATTACAAAAATTAGGCCGTCAAACATGCATTTGCAATAAAGCAAAAAAATCATTTGCTCTAACATTCTCTTCTAGTTTAGCAAAATACTTAACCTTAAAACTTATCCGCCTTACTTATTCAACATTATCTTTCAACTAATCTCACAGATGCTTGTCAGCAGCCTAACAGCCACCATATCACTCCTTAATCCTTATGACATCACATAGACATGATTGTAACAACCAAGTTTACTGATCACTGCAACCGGTTTTGTGTGCTGAAGTAGTCAAATTTAGCACTTAACCTAACCAATTTCCAGAGATGGGCATTTCGCCAGTTTGAAGCGCAAAGTTCAACTAACGCAAGTTCTGCAAATCCTTGCACAGCGCTTTAACCCTAGAGTGCATGACATTTTTTGTGTCTGTTACTGCATGAAAGGGTCTGTGAGGTCCCACGGTCCGAAAACTGGGTTTAAATGTGACTTTAGTTAAACTATACGGATAACTTGACAGTTTGAATATAGAACGTTGTATCTTCATAAATCTATTCAGTGGCGTACGCAGGATTTTTCAATGGGTGGGGTTTCAGTGACGTCACATCGTGATGACGTAAAGGTACTACATTACAATTACAATAGCTTAGAGGTATTAAAGTGCATCGTATTGTAATGTTTCCAGCCTAAATTGCAGTTAACCATGATTAAGCTGTAATACCATAACTAAGGAAACAACAAAGATATTTCATTCACACTTTTGCCTAATGGTTGCGTTTCATTAAAGGAGAGAAAAGGTTTCACAGAAACTCAAGCTGTCAGGCCGTGGTTAAAAATTTTCTGAAAAAATTTTAGTTGAAATCATTTTTGGGCCATAGGAACGTTAATTGACTAAAGTAGGCTGGCTAGCTGTCGCAACGTCACAAACAGGGTGCACCCAGGGGGTAAAACAAGCAATTCCTTCTCTCCAAACAAACTTTTTTCGAGAACCAACATTAATATAAACAACGCATAGAGGCTAAACCTTGTTATAAACAGTCAATGTACAGTACACTCATTATGAAGGGGGCAGTTTCTGGCTTGAAATTTGAAAAGTGAAGATATTGGAGCATAAGAAAAAACTGCCCTCCCTACCAAAACGTTTTTAAACTGAAATAAATCATGCGCGAGAGGAATCTCTAATCATCCGATTAAAGTCAAAAACAGCGTCGATATTATCTAAGCATTTTTCTGCCAAATCACAGTGTCGATATCAGATGCTTTCAAACACGTAATCGGGATGTCCATGGGAAATGAAGAACTCTAGCTTTTGAGATAGTCAGCTTACGGTAAGAAAAAGCAATGTTGTCTCTCCCCTCGTTCCGCCCCTAGGCCTCTTCAAATCTTTCGTTGGTCTATGGTCGTCTTTGGCAGTATTTTTATCTTACTCTTGGCACTTAGAGCAGTGTCAATTTAGTTTTTTAAATTTTAATAAAATGTCTCAAAAAACCGGGCTATCATAGCGTAGTGTTAAAAGATTTCGCTATCGATGCGTAAGGTTCGGGACTCAATTCCCAGGCCGGTCAAATCGGACACGGTGTAGCCAACGGCTCGCCACCGCTGTGACGTTTCTTTGGAGCTGCGTTGCCCAGGCGCCAAGCCGCGAAATCGGGCCCTGCCACTCGCTACCACGTTTTGGTTTATCTGCAAACGCATGTGTTAGTTGCTTGTGTTATTTTGTTTTTCATGTGACTGAAATACCTTTTCTCTTTCCTGCTTTTTTTTTTTTTTTTAATTTTTTTATTTTTATTTTATTTATTTGTTTACTTTTTGTTTTTCTTCACGACACCGCATTTCAAACCCACCAAACTGATGTTTTTATTTCCCTCATAGCCAACTCAGACATACCCGCATCGATTGGTGAACTACAGTAAATCTATTTGAAAAGTCTCAACTTATATACATCAGTATCAAATCCAAAGCCTTCAACAGGGGTAGAGATTAAATGACTATGTCCCCTCCTACCCCTTCATCACACAGACAGTTTCAATGTATGTAAATACTTTAGTGATGTGTCCTTTTTTATGCGCGGTGTTGTGTGATGTGAATAAATGCCTCTCTCTCTCTCTCTCTCTGGTACAACAACGAATTTAATGAAACGAGTATAACCAAGATTTGATTTGATTAAAAAAAAAAATTTGTGTGCAGCCATAGTTACTGCAGGTACACCGCATTTAAGGAAACTCCTACTTCTTAGTTGTTTCACAGCAACATCAATGACAAAAATGCACTTCAACCAAAACACAACAGAAAAGTTGGACTTTCGGGCACCGGTATTGTAGCATTGCATCGTAATCAATGATCGAGTAGTAAAAACACTTATGGGGGGATGGTACAACTTTTCACGCAGACGTAAGGAGAGATGATTATTGTACTTGTAAGGGAATGGTTTAAGCTAAAATGTTTTGTGGGGGATGGTGTTGTTTGGGATGAAAACATGACAGCAATTTCGGCAAGCTCCGCATGAAGAAAAGTCGGTTCGTTTTAAAAAAGAAAGGTTTCATTTTTTCTGCAATTGTCCAGGGGAAGGGGAGTGCTGACTCCCGACCCGTGCGAACGTCACTGGGGCCCATCTCTTAGCACTTGGGTAACACAGAAACGTCGCAGCGGTGGCGAGCCGTTGGCGACACTGTGCCGATTTGACCATCTCGGAAATCGAACCCCACACCTTCCGTACCAATAACCTGTGCGCTTAACAATCAAACCCAAAATCTCCCTAAAATCGAACCCAAAACCTCCCGCGCCGATAGCGATGTGTTTAACCACTACGCCAACTGGCCGGTTTGGCTCAAAATCATGACATCCCAAGCGGAATATCTGCCTGCGTTGCAACCGTTCTCTTCCAACAATGCCTTCAGCGCTGAAACGTTGTCTTGTCCAGCCATAGCCGTTGAAAACAATGTCTTTATGACATCACAACACCATTCTAGCTTTAGTGCCCATTGGCCTTGTCCAGGCTTGCATCTTGAGCCAGCCATTGGTTCAAGCGCTGCACACCAGAAAAGTTTGACTACCGGTATTATTGCATCACAATGAAAGTTTCTCGAAATTATATAGGCAATTTAATACAGTACAAAAAAACACTATCTCTGTATGACAAAACGCTAATCGGTCCAAAAAGAGCGGTTTTTAATTTTTTCCAATCGTCAATGGGGGGAGGGGATTAACCCCCGAAACCCCCCCGTGCGTACGCCACTGAATCTATTTGTTAAAGGGCTTTGCAACACTTACAAGGATGATCAAAAAAGGTATCTCAAGGTCCAAGGTCTTAAATGGTGATATAAACTGCCCAAAAGAATAGGTTTAGATGCTTTTCAGTTCTTTAAATTTTTTAGTATGTTTATTAACTCAATTTCATGTAATACATCCAAAAGAACTCCCACCTGAATTAATTCCATCAGCTTGTCATGAAAAACGATTAGAAAAGGCGTTTGTAAAATTAAAAGTCAGTTCCCGGCAAAAGTTAAAAAACAATAGGGGCAACTGCACTGTGAACGTAAACACAGACAAACAGAGCCTTATAACACCGGAATACAATAAATATGGGGTGCAAATTGCTTATAAGGAAAAGTACAGCCACAGTAAATCGCAAAACTGGACGTTTCGACATCATAGATTCAGCTGTCATCATCAGCAGTGTAAGCAAAGCAGTACATTTCTTTCAGTTTTGTACTGCTTTGCTTACATTGCTGATGATGAGGGCTGAATCTGTGTCGAAACGTCCAATTTTGAGATTTACTGTGACTGCACTTTTCCTCTTTAGTCTTAGTCTACAACTGTTTTGAAAAAATACTCACACAAAATTGAGCAGTTTTTTGCAGAAATTGGCAGTGTTTTACGCATAACAGACACCCCTGCAGCAGTGAGCAGTTTTTCTGTTAGAATTATGATCTACAGTGGTGAACGGAAACTTGCTAACTTGCTTGGAATAAAGCTCCCGGTTGCGATCACTTCGTACTGCTAGAAGTACTTATAATACCTATAGAAATGTCAAATTGCGTTTTTTCAATTCCCTTGCAAGGGATAGGCACGCGAAAAAATCATTATCTGTTGTAACATTTCTGTTTTCTGTGACATGTCTTGTTGCATTCATTACCACATTTTCTAAACTGCTTGGCCCGCGATCAGTTTTCTGGTCCTTCCCGGTTTATATACAGTAAAGGTAAAGATAAAGGTACGGGACAGCGGGTGCAAGCACACATTGTTTAGGCCATTTTCAATTGTCGGCCCATTACAATTTTCAATCACGAATGATTGAACGCTGTTAAGGGACATAACATGACGAACAACACATACACAAAACCCTTCGCACTTCCGCTTGTGCCGAGCGCCTGGCGCGAAAGCTGCGAATACTATTTTTAAAGTCTTTAGTATGACCCGGCTGGGGATAAAACCCCAGTCTACCGGCTACCAAGTCGACGCTCTTAACCGATACACCAAGCGCCGGTTGTTTATATACAGTGGTGCGAATCTATGTTGAGCATTGGGGGGGATGATTTAGCAAAACTGACCATTATTCGATAATGGGGGGAAGATTTAGCAAAACTGATAATTTTTCTAGACCCGCTATACATCGTATGGGGAATTTTCCCATTTCATAAAAAAACATGGGCGGGGATGCTGCCGGATTATTGGAGGGGATATATCCCTCATTCTTCCTGGATTTGCACCCATGTTTATATAGATACGCACAAAATGTAATACTGTATGATTGAGCATCAGCTAGCGTTCCAAACTTCATTCATTCATTGTCATTTTATTCCCGCGGTTTGTAAAAAACAAATGCGAAAAAAGGAAATACCACAAAAGCGTGTACGTTGTAGCATGCACCCGCGGCTGCCAGCAACATTTATCCCTGCTACAGTACCGAAAAATGCAGCAACAAAGAATGTCAATAGCAACAACAACAGCATGGCGACATTACCTGTAAGCTTACAGAAAAAAAAAAAAAAACATAACAAGCAACGAAAACAAAAGCAAAAGTAATGCACAAAACATGTACAATTATTTACAAGATATTTACAGTTAACAAGTCAATACACAGAATAAACAATACAATTCAAACAATTTAAGCACAGCAAGCAATATAAACATTCCATGCGCTTCATGCAGTTCAACTCACTCACCACCACACGCTCATCCAGTTATACCACATCCTCAATGATTCATCAGCCACCCATCATCATCCCATAAAAGGTCCTCTGGCAGTCAAGTATTTCTTAACAAAAACGTAATGCCAGCAAAAAAAACGATTCAGTACACCCAAAGCAATTATAAATAAAAATATGCATTAAGAAAAGTAAAGATAATGTTACTCACAGTTTTAATTTGTTAGCTATTATCAGTGGTAAAACTCGTTTTAGAAAAATGTTTCAAGCTTTTTGAGAATCTGTCAAGAAAAGTGCATTTTGAGAATCTGTCTAGCTTCAATATTTTGTGCTGAACTCAGTCTGCTACGGGCGAATAAGCCCTTTCTCAATAACAATAGAATTGTGAAGCTTACTCCAATTCTAAAGGATAACTTGATTCGCGTTGGGGGACGAATTGACAACTCGGACCTCAGCCATGACAGCAAATACCCCGTTATACTCACCAAGAACATGCCTGTTTCTGAGTTGATTCTTAAGGACTTTCATGTTAAATTCGGTCACGCAGGTCGCCAATTTGTTCTGACTAAACTGCGTGAAAAGTATTGGCTCGTCTCAGCCAGCAGTTTTGTTCGAAAAAGTCTGTATAATTGCCTGACATGCAGGCATAACTTCAGAAGACCAGAAAAACAACTGAAGGCCGACCTACCCTTGGACAGAGTGGATGCTGACAGTCCACCCTTCACTATTACTGGGATTGATTATTTTGGACCGACAAATGTAAAGCGCGGTCGCTCGGTCCTAAAGCGATACGGGGTAATATTTACCTGCTTGACGGTACGTGCAGTTCATTTAGAAATTGCCAATGACTTGAGCACGGACTCGTTCATCCTCGCTAGGCGGCGCTTTCTAGCTCGCAGAGGACCCGTCAAATTGATTCGGTCCAACAACGGCTCTAATTTTGTAGGAGCAAGCAAAGAACTGTCTTCTCAGATCAATAACTGGAATCAACGTCAAATTCACTGCCTTTTGTTGTTGCAAAATATTAATTGGCGGTTCAAAAGCTCCTACAGCAGTCACCACGGAGGTGCGTGGAAACGGCTAACCCGTTCAGTTAGACGCTTCCTTCTTTCATTATCTAACGAACAAGTAATGGATGACGAGACATTACGGACCTTAACGTTTGAAGTGGAGTGGATAATGAATGCGAGACCTCTGACAAGAGTTTCTAATGACCCAAAATACCTCGACGTCATCACGCAGAGTCACTTGCTGCTTACTCGAGGCGAAGATGGAAACAAGCTAATTATCTGGCTAATGTGTTTTGGACTCGTTTCAGATTAAAATATCTCACCCTATTGCAAAGCCGGCAAAAATGGAATTCTTCATGTCGCAATCTAAGAGTGGGAAACGTCGTGTTGGTTGTAGATGAAAACCCCCCTAGGAATCAGTGGGCGTTGGCAAGGGTGCCGGAACGTTGCAAAGGCAAGGGGAGCAGCTTTTTTAAAGGGCACTTTTAATACCAACGCAGTGGCGTAGCGAGAAATTTTAAAAGGGAGGGGCATATTTTCTACATTTTTTCAAGCGTGTTTTTTTCCGCTGAACTAATTTGAAGGTGATTGAAAAGCAAGAAAGACTCTGGGGGCATTTTCCAGGGGCACGCTCCCCCGGAAAAATTTTGAAAACATGCATGCTGTAATGGCTATTTTAGTGCTTATTGAACAAATTTCAAGCAAATTTTGTTTGCATTTTTTTACTTTAATTCTGAGTGCTTCGCCAAATTTTGTTCGCACACTTTCGATAATGCGTACTTAAGGCGTAAGGCCTATATATTGCTATCGAAGAGGTTCGAAATTGTGGAAAAATTGTACACATCAAAAACATTTTTGAAAATGGCTAGTGATAGGATGCATAAGCTACTCCTCATCCTACCCATCTGGATCAGCCCCTGTCCATAAGCTTCAAAAACCAGCAAAAGAGTCTGGCATATTTCAGTCGTTTGGCACCATTAATTTTATTCTTTTTTACTAAAAGGCAGAGTTAAAAAGGGGGGCCATAACACAATGCCCCTGCCCTAAATACGCTCCTGCAAACCGATTAAGATATGCATTGTCTCGTGCCTTTTTTTGACGTACGATTAACGGACAAATTATATCAGACGAGAATGTGGATTCTTTGATTTCGCCGTTCTTTACTTTTACACGTACAGTTTTTTTTGGATTGATTGATATTTATGATTTTGCGAGTAGCTTAATGAAAAACATAACACATAGACAAAAACAAAAAAAAACATAAAGGAATGAATGAATAAATAGAACCATCAGCAGTTTTGATACTCGCAGGGAGACTGCGAATGACCGGTTAAGGTCTTCTAGTTGAGCAGTCACCCATTAAAGACGCTGATGTAACAGGTATATAGCGTCGGAAAGTAGATTAAAAAAAAAAAAGATTACAAAATTAGCCGAGAAGTTTGTATGTGAGCGTTTTGCTTATATACCTCACTCCAAATTTATAAGTAGCTGTTAAGAAGAATCTTTTTGTAATTAAATTTAAATTTAGAATAGGATTTATTTCTCAAATCACAAGGTATAGAATTCCAGATTTTCACTCCTTGATATTGAAATGAATTTTGACATCTATTGGTTGAAAATTTAGAAAGATAAAGATTATTGTGCACTACTGATCGAGTGTTGCAACTATGAATATTTGATACTATGTTGAAGAGTGCAGAAAGGGAAGAGATAGGGTTTGCTTAGAGTGCTGAAGCATAATTTTTATTTCAAAATCATATAGTTCAGAAATTTTCAAGATTCCGAAATTATAAAATTTAGGCGTGATTGGAAAATGTATGTCCGAGTTGGTAATTATTCTAATGGCCTTGTTTTGAAGCCTTTGTAGTTTGACTAAGTAAGAAGGAAATGTACTACTCCAGACAGTAAGACCATATAGTAAATGAGAGCGAACAAGTGAATGATAAAGAACTACCAAAGAAGACTGTAACGCAGTTTGCTTAAAATTCCTACAGATCTTGAGATTTTTGAGGTGATCTTGTCAGTGTGTGTTTTAAAATTTAATTTGTTGTCTACAGTTATACCTAAGTACTTATGTGAGTTATAGCACGAGATTAGCGAATTATCGTAGGACAAATTTATGAGGGGTATACAGTGGTGGGCAAGTTACTTCTAAAAGGAACTAGTTACAGTTACAAGTTACTTCGCAAAAAAAGTAACTTAGTTACAGTTACAAATTTAAAAAAGTAACTAGTTACAGTCACAAGTTACAGCTACTTTTGTGCATGCCGCAAAAAACAAAAAAACACTATTTATTCTTAACATGTAGAGCTCTATGGTGTGTATTCAAACCAAAGTCATTCATCTTTATGTTGATACCAAACAAAAGTGCGATTTTAATACGATAAACGCTTATTAAGTAATAACATTTGAGATTACCTTTCAAAAACGATAACATTTTAAAGTGATTATCACTAAGCCCACAGCGCCCCGGCTTTAAAATGTCTTCTACAATGCGAAAAAGTCGTTCAACTGCGGCACTATGTAGAAGCAGTGGCCAGAGATGGGCATTTATCGAGATAATTAATCGACGATAATTTATTACTGATTATCGTTATTGCTCAAAATATAGTTTGAATTCATCTATTACCGATATCGCTTTTGTGATACATTTTGTTATCGCCGATAAATTATCGCGATAAACGATTCTTTACGCACACAGTGTTCAAAGTTAGTGAGTTGGCGCTATGAAAAAAATACATGGTGTCCATAAAGTTTTGTTGTAATTTAAAACAATTTTTGTTTTGTTTGATGCCACAGCAGAGTCCGTGAACTGCTCTCTCTTCTTGAAAAATCTATAAAAACATTTTTGCAATTTGACTTACCAAAAAAAACTTCGTCAAGCATATTGAAAATTTACCGCAACATTTATCGGCAATAATTTATCGGTTACCGATATCGCTTTAGGAAACTGAGATTTATCGATTATTTATCGGTATCGCCCAGAGTTTTTTGAAGCTATCGATTATCGGTATCGCTACAGTACAAAAGGGTTTATCATGCCCATTACTGGCAGTGGCGTAGTGGTAGCGAGAAATTTAAAATAAAGGGGGGGTATTATTTCGACATTTTTTCAAGCGTAGTTTTTTTATGGCAAAACTAATTTGAAGCTGAATGCGAAACAAAAAAGGCTCTGGGGGGTCCGGGGGTATGCTACCCACAAAAAATTTTAAAAATTTGCATGTTGTACTGGCTATTTTAGTGCTTTTTGAATAATTTTTAGGAAAACTTTGTTTAAATCTTTTGACTTTGATTCTGAGTGCTTCACCAAAAGATGCATTTTGTTCGCACATTTTCGATTGTGCATGCTTACGGCGTAAGACGTATTGTTGTCGAAGAGGTTCAAAATTATAAAAAATTGTAGCCTATTTATCAAAATCATATTTTTTGAAAATGGCTGGTGGGGGGATACATACCTCTAATCCTCCCTCTCTGGATGCGCCCCTGGCCATAAGCTACGAAAACTATTAAAAGAGTCTGGCATAACAATATTTCAGTCACTTGGCACCACTAATTTGTTCTTTTTTACTTAGAAGGCAAAGTTGAAAGGGGAACAGGGGGAGGGGGCATGGCACAATGCCCTCCTCCATAAATACGCTCCTGACTACAGGGGCGCCGAGAGAAATTTCGGGCCCCGGGGAAAAATTTCGTTTAGGCCCTTTGGTCAGTGGTGCCCCAAAATCACATGATGAGCAAAAAAAAGGTCATAGCGTCCGCAGATGTTCGAATTTCGGCCCAAAATCAAGTGATAAGCAAAAAAAAAAGGTCATATCGTCCGCAGATGATCGAATTTCGGCCCGAAATAAAAAAACATCATCGCGTCCGCAGGTCGTAGTTTGAGCTGATGAATTTTGCATTCTAAACCTGACAATTCTGACCCTCGGCCCCCCCCCCCGTGTCCCCGGGCCCCCGGACAGTGACCCCTTCTGCCCCCCTCTCGGCGGGCCTGCCTGACTAGAAGGAAGAGCATTATTCTAATGAACTGAAAGTTCCCTAAGTTCTTCACGCATAAAAGCGTTCGCATCAACAGTGTGAGGGCGGGGCAAAAACAAATTCCTCCACTTTTTCGACATTGGCACATTGCTAGATCTTCGTCGCTTAGATTGTGCGAAGAAACAGCCAAAAAAACTGTCACTTGAGCTTGCATCCCGGTCGTTGCCTGTGTCACTACTTGTCGAAGTATCTAGAGCATTGTCGGTTGCCTTGTTCGTTTAAAACATAGATCATTTTTCTTTTCAATTAGGCCTCAGTTTTAGTGGGCTCGTCAAAGAACCAAGCTCATTATTATGAATGGAGTGAAACTAAATAATTTTTTCCGTTTTGTTTAGCGGACGAAAATGCCCCATAAAAGTAACTGTAAGTGTAACTTTTGGGGTTCTAAAGTAGTAACTAGTTACAAATTCCGTTACATTTGAACAAAAATAACTTAGTTACAGTTACTAAAAAAGTAACTAGTTACAAAAGTAACTAGTTACTGCCCACCACTGGGGGTATAGGAGTATTGAATTTTGGAGGAATGATTATGGCAGCTGATTTTTGAGGATTTGTTTGTAATTTGCTCGCTATGCACCATTTGTTGAGATTTTGAAGCTCTGTGTTACAATTTAATTCAAGATCCGAAAGAGACGAATTTCTGAGAATTAGACAAGTGTCGTCGTCGAACAGCCAGGGTTTGCAGGTAATGGCGTTACAACGGTTGTTTACATATACAAGGTAAAGCAGTGGCCCAAGAATAGATCCCTGTGGTACACCTATTTTGATGGGATTGGTAGAAGAGGCGCAGTTACTAATGCTCACATATTGCTTACATTCAGTGAGATAGCTTTCTATTGATGAGTGAGCACGGCCACGAATTCCATCATGAAAAAGTTTTTTTAGGAGAATTTTATGTGACACTGTGTCGAAGGCTTTTCGAAAGTCCATTAATAATAGAGCCGAGTATTTTTTTTCTTGAATAGAGTCGTAGCAATCGCTGGTTACATCTAACAATGCATGCACGACGGAATGATTTTTTTGAAACCGCATTGGTGATTGAACAAAATATGTTGCTTGTCAAAAAATTTTAGAAAACGCGTTTTTGTAAGTTTTTCAAGGACTTTGGATAAACAAGGGAGGAGAGAGATCGGTCGGTAGTTGTTAACAAGTTGTTTATTACCAGATTTAAAGACTGGAATAACTTTGGCAGTTTCAAATATTTGAGGAAAATATTCCAATTCAAAGACATGAAAGAAAAGGTGAGAAAGAATAGGCGCTAATACTTCATTACCCAGTCGCAAAAAATATGATGGAATATTGTCATGCCCATAAGATTTGTGAAGATTTAGGGAATTAATGGTGTTAAAAATTTCGTTTGGTAGGGGAGATCTAACATGATGGTGTGAATCACAGATTTTTTCAGATAATTCTTAAAAGTTGATTCGCTCGCACTATTACTGGAAGCATTTTGTGCAATTGTTTTGCCAATTTCTGAAAAATAATTGTTCAAATGTTGAGATATTTCAGTAGGGTCTTCTGTGACGCTGTTTTCAACCAGCAGTTTGGTGGGATGATATGTTGGTTTTTTGGATGGAATTACTGATTTAATCAGTTTGCAAAGTTCTCTAGGATTATTTTTTCTTTGGAAAATTTCGGCATTGTAATCAGGGAGTCGAACCGAACCCGAACCGGAGTTATACAAACCGTTGTACGCTATTTTTGTCGAACCTTAACCGAACCCGAACCGATTGGAAAAGCGGTTCGCTCCGTGAGGTCACTTTGAAGACGGCTTACATTCAAAGAAATACAGTACCTGCACAGCACTACAAGCAGTACATTGTCCCGTCAATGTGAAGATATGTTTCTTTATCAAGGTATAGGCCGCCGGTGTCAGAGTATAGTAACAATTTAATTATCTCGAAATTGGCTTTACTATTAGTGTTTTATGTATTATATTGGCCTGTCAATGCGAAGAAAAATTGCTTTGTACGTTTCATTTTTTAAGTTGTGTTACTAGAATTATACCATTTTTTACTGCGAACCTGAACCAGAATTTTATAAACCGGTTTTGAAATATTTTTTACTGGAGCGAACCCAAACCGGAGCGTTTCAATTTATTTGAACCTTAACCGGAACTGAACAGAAATTTGAAACCGCTGTTGAACCCAAACCGAACCTGAACCGGAAAAACTAAACGGTTCGGCTTGTAATACATTTTTTTAAAGGGATTTTACTCTGGTGAGCTTGTTGGAATATTTTTATAAAAGGTTTTTTGAAATTCGTTACCATACAAGAAGCAGGTTTTGAATAATTTTTGTTTTTTTATTGAAATCAGCAAGCCTTTCGTTAACCATGGATTTTGCTGCAGTCGTCGCTGTTTTCGCGACGCAGTGATCATTGGAGCATGGATGTCTATTACTGTACTTCAGAAATGCTATTTACTAGATTAGCAAACAATTCGTCAATGTTTTGGTGCGTTACAGTTGAATTCATTATATCTACTAATATGGGGCTTAGAGCAGATTCCAAATCAGTACGGAAGTTGACAGCATCAATTGCGTTAATATTGCGGTAGGAATAATTGTGCTAGGAAACATATACCGAGATACAGCAGGTACAAATTGATTCATGCTAATCCAACGAAAATAATGTAGTTTCACGAAAAACTGTCATTTACTGACGAAGAGCTTACATCTTGGGAAAGAAGCGGGATTTCTACTTTGACATTATCAACATACAAGAAATAATGGCCGTTTTCTGCTCTCCAGGTGGTTTTTTGCTTCAAACTTTTTGCTTTTTTAAAATATGGCAGTTACACCATGGTAACACTAACACCTTCACAACTGCTGCTCGCCTGCTGGAAACAGCGGGTAAGAAGCGATGAAAATGACGCACCGGTGATAAAAACTTACCGTAGTATTGTTAAAAGCACGAAAAGTGACGTTTCGATGCTACTACATCATAATACTAAATTTGTCATACGGGTACATCGAAAAACTAAAATCCGTAGTCAAAAGGGCAGGAGGGCAGCTTCCCCCCTGCTCCTCCGTTCCGGCACTTCTGGGCGTAGGGGAGGGGGATAGAAGCTTTTCCGGGCTCGCACGGGTTAACGAGGCTGGTCAAACTCCGGACAAGAACCTCTGAAATGATTAGACCCATCACAAAACTGGGTTTGATCACGTCAGAGGAAGAAGTCTTGGGCCGGAATTAAGCTTTCTCGTATAAGTTGTCACATTTTTATTTAATCCTTGTTGGGCGTTTGCGAACAGTGTGTGCTTTTTTCACTGTTCATTTTTATCTTTTGATCCGTCTGGGTCGGATCAAGGAGGGCGGTGTAATAGCGGATGCTTCTCTTTGCTTTTCTGCCTTTTTTTTCTTTTCTTTTAGTTTTGTGCGTTGATAATAGCTAATATGTTAGTGTGCGACGCTAGTTGTAGCCTAGTAGATGCGTAGTCCATATTTTGATTTTGTGACCCGGAATGGAGTTTTTATTCTGTTATCTTATCCGTTTCACGGCGGTTACTATTTGCGGTTACTATTTCATGCCATACTTTGTTCGTATGAGGTTTTTAACTTTAAAATAACAAAAATTGTAGCAGCGTCTTCAAACTCAAAAACTGAAAAGAACTAGGTGAGGAAACCGAAGCGTATATAAAGAGGTGCAAATTTTTATAAAGCAAGGCGCTAGTGTAATTAACGTTTATGAGGTGTGGTGAGCAACACAAGACTTGACCATATAAGGACAAGACAGAAGCAGGAAGTAGCTAGAATAGGTATGGTGCCACGAATCGCGTCAGAAAAACCAAGAAAAACAAAGTGAGGGATCGAAGCCAACCCAAGCCAAATCGCAATTCGGAAATCGAATGGCTGTGCTGGAACATAGCGGCCCCTTGAAAGTTAACCAACAGGTGAAGTTTCAACATAAACACACATTAAACAGCACAGCATATAACTTTCAACACACGGTAATAAATTTCAACACAGTAATATAGACCAAGTGCACAAAACTATGAAAACCTCGGTAAGGTACACCTACGAGTTAAATATATTTATTTCAATTTACATCAAACAAGGCGCACAAAATAACACGACACAGTAGGAATTTCATATGGGGGCAATCTTTGAGACATCTCTCAGAATATATTCGATTTCTCCGGACCCAGAGTGTTTTAACACCGCCACGGTTTAGCCCGGCGAACAAAATCCCTCCCTTTCCTAGTTTGGGGATAAACAGCGTGAATGCGTCCCACTCTATATGTGCCACGCTTCGAAATATCGGAGGCATCTCCCACCAGAACCAACTGACCCGGGATAAGATTCTCTCGCGCGATTCTCCATTTACTCCGCCCCTGTAATGTAGGTAGGTATCCCTTTATCCAAGAGAACCCAAACCGGTGGGCCAAAGTAGAATTATACGTAAAGTCCTTGCGCAGGTCACCCCGATCATGAAAGGCACTTAACGGTGTATTTAATGCAAGATTCTGACCCAGAGGCGAAGACGGTGTGATAGGCGCTAAATCATTAGGTTCGCAACTTGAAGTAGTAAGAGGCCGATCATTCACGATGCGCACCGCGTCCGAAGTAAAGGTTTGCAATTCAATAAGTGAAGGCTTACGCCGTGCCTCGCCAATAACAGAAGTTAAGGCCTTCTTAAACAATTTAACCATAATTTCCCAGCTTCCTCCCTGGCTGCTGGCATAAGGGGGAATGAAAACCCAATTTAGGCACTTTTTACGTAAAGAGTTGTGAAGTTCTGTATAGCCGAGTAAAGCTGGGAGTTTGTCAGCTGCAGCTTTGAAACTACTCCCGTTATCTGAATAAACAGTATCAACAGCTCCCCTCAGGTTGGTAAAGCGTAAAGAAGCAAGCAGGAAACTATCAAGATCCAAACTGGTGACAATCTCCACGTGAATGCACCGGGTGCATAGACACGCAAAAAGAAGCCCTTAAGCTTTGCAGTCACTTCTGTTTTGCCTAAACGCGAAGGGGCCCAAATAATCCACCCCACTAAACTTGAAAGGTTTATTGGTAGCGGTGACTTGACACACCGGAAGGTCAGCCATGAGCTGTCGAATGGGAGTAGCCTTCCTTCAAGCACATCTGCTACACTCTGAAAGGAAGCGCTTGACATTAGAAACCCCGTGGACGATCCAAAAACGCTGCCTCACTTTCATAAGCGTGTACGATAGACCAGCGTGCCCAGCGAGAACAGGCTCATGAAGTACAATCAGACGTGTCAGGGCATGACTTCCGGGCAAAATGATAGGGTGTTTGCAATCAAGAAGCAACTCAGCATTCTCAAGTCGCCCTTCTACACGAAAAATTGAATCAGTGCCCACACAAGGCCTTCAGTTTCGCAACGTTTTCAGTTCAGAGACCCGTTTCATATCGGCAGCATTAATTGCGTTTTGATTAATTTTTTTCAAGATAGCGTCAAAAGCATCTGCAGAGTCTCGCTTTAGTATTTGTACAGCGGCCCCGAAGCACCGACTGAACGTACTTTATTATGTCCGTCAAAGCATCTTCCAACACATTAGCATTTAACATCGGTTTTTTAAACGTTAGCCCTCTAGCTTTGGCGACAACATATTGCTTGAAACAAATTAAATTAAATAGCATAGCCGCTTTTTCAAAGTATATAAATCGGGCGAAACTTCAATAAGTTTATCAAGAGCACAAACGTTTTTACTGTCAACCAATAAGTTTTCGTCAACATTTAGTCTCTTAACTGACACACAGGAAGAAGGGGGATGAGTCACAACCCCGGTTTGCCACAAAAATTCAGGACCATTAATCCAAAGGGTATGACCAGGGGACTTCTTGAAACTATCCTCTCGCGTACCCATGTCAGCTGGGTTCGAAGACGCGTTAACGTAATTCCAGATCTCAGCAGAGGCGACAGAATGTATTTTATCTATGCGTCGCTTAACGAAACGAGGTAAATTAAGATACGGATTAATTATCCATCTTAATACCACCTGGGAGTCGGTTCAAAAGTAAAGGCTGCAACCAAGATGCTGAAGCGACTCCGACACACTCTTCATCAACTCAGAATACATGACGGCAGCCTCCAACTCTTTTTTCGAAATCACCCAATTGCTCTGATTTACCAAAACAACTCTTGATTTCCCTTGAATAAAGGCAACACAAGAACGTCTCCCTTCAACTACTCGTCTCAGATATACAAC
Organism: Trididemnum miniatum; assembly: GCA_964006365.1. Lineage (NCBI taxonomy): Eukaryota > Metazoa > Chordata > Ascidiacea > Aplousobranchia > Didemnidae > Trididemnum > Trididemnum miniatum. The sequence continues at coordinate 3,046,735 of OZ023240.1, forward strand.
GCACGACAATGCCGAGTTGGACGTGTCCGAAAATCCGTGAAGTTGATAACTCACTTTACTCTTCTCGATCTCAGCTACATCCTCTGGGAAACAACATCGAGGAACAAAGTATACCAAAAACGGTTCCACTGAAGCAGCCCATGCTATCCAGTTACTTAACACATCGCTAGGTAGAATTTCATCCCAACCAAGACCCTAGCTGGTAACCTTCTGCAATAATAATTTTCCACCCAGGAAACAAGGAGCCAAAAACCCAAACGGGTCATATTGGCTAACCAAAACACTCAACATTTTACGTATGGTGGAAACATCAACAAGTTTACGCCTTGAACACACCAGCAGGCGATCATCCTCTACATCCCATACCAGGCCCAAAGCTTTGGAATCCGGCATAAGCTGAGAGGTCAAGTCAATATCTTTGACATTAGCTCCCAGATCTTCAGGAGGAAGATTTAACAAGACCGACTTAGACGCACTGTTGGCCACCCATTTACGCAATTTGAATCCTCTACTTTCAAAAAGGGCTTTCAACTCTTGCGTTACCAGCTTCAAATCATCAAACGAGTCAAAAGACAACAACAAATCGTCCATGTAACGCTTACTTTCTATCGAAGTCAAAGTCAGCTGACTAGCACAAGTGGGGTTTTCTTCGATCAGTCGCTCAATAGCTCACAAAGCGATACAAGGGCTTGAGTTAACACCCCAAACATGCCTAGTGAAACGATAAATCTGAGTCTTGCCAAATCAATCTCATTATCTTAAAACCACACCAAACGAAACCAATCTTGCTGTTCACGTGGCAAAGCAATCTGGAAGAAACATTTACTTAAATCTGCCATGCACGTAAACCTTCCCAAACGAAAACGATTAAGGACACCAACTAAGCCATTTAACAAATTAACTCCGGGAAAAACTGCATCATTTAACGACATACTCTAAATGTAGCGGTGCCAGAAATACCACTCTTGGCTTATCTTGTTTCGACACGAAAAACGGTAAATACCAGCACTTATCGTGATCAAAATCAGAGTCAACAACAGGAACTAACCAACCCTTATCGATCAATTCGTGAAAAGTATCAGCAAGAATTCGCTTCAAGCCAGCATCTTTAAGAGCCTTTTTACGAAGAGTGGTTGTGCGATCAACAGCGCTGTGAAAATTATTTGTCAAATTGTTCACGATATCGGATTTCAACGGAACAAGGATTTCATAACGTCCGTCAACAAGTTTAACATTAGGTTCTACCAATTCACGAGCAAGCTCTTCGCTTTTAGACGGTTGAATAATTTCGTCTTCGAGTTCCTGCCAGCGAAGAACTTCTTTTAAATCTAAAACTTCAACTCTGAGGCGCTCACACTCACAAGTAGCCTGATTATCAGCGACTAAAGCTCTGCGTGTCATAAATTGATTTTCTGCACCTCTGCCGCCACTGGCTATAGGCCCAAGTCTTGTCAGAACAAAACTGGGTTCTACTGGGTTCGATCCCTCTCGCTCATCCAAAACGACAAGTAACTCTTTGTCGGATTGCCCAATTAAGATATCAATTTTGTTTCGATCAGGGATTGTAGGAATATTAACATCCAGGAAATGCTTTAAGTGTGCCACCTTAACGGCATGAGGAAGACAAGCGCTCTCTTCCGTAAAGTTAGGCACAATCAGGGCGTCATGAACGTGATAAACCCGATCATCAGCAAGGGACTGCAGGTCAAAGTGAGTGAAACCACCACTTTTAGTGGTCTGATCTGCCAATGTCCTAATTACTACGGATTCGTCTCGAACGTCAAGCCCCAATTCATTTTTTAACCGTTCGGACACCAAGGCAATGTGTGACCCCGTGTCATGCTGAGCGTAAGCAAGTGCGGATTTTCCTTTTAAGGGGTTGATGACTTTTACAGCGCTTGTGCGAAGCAACACCCCATTTAAAGCTGTGACTTAATTTCCTTACGGAAGGTTGTATTGGGTTCTCACAAGATTCATTCTCTGTAGATGACCCCGTCTCACACACACTTTCTACACCAGCGGCCCCAAGTTCCGCAGGCGTGATCCCACCAAACACGTCATGCAAAGCAGTAGCATGCTCGTGAACATTATTAGGTCCACAACGGTGCATTTACAAACAAGCGAACATTTCCGAGCAAAGCGTCTTATAACCAGACAATTCAAACATCTGTTCGCGTTCATTACAGTTTGCTTTTTATCATCCTTTGACAGGTTATTGAACTTGGTGCAACTACCCAAGAAATGCATCGATGTAGCATCATCGCACACAAAACACAGCGGGGGACTTTCGGTCCGCGTGACTTAACTATCCCGGACCCCGGCTTAGTAGCCGGCTCCTTTAACGGTCTGTCTTGTGATTTCACCGCCACTTGACGAACACGTCAAAAGCTCGCCCATAACCAGAATCACGTGGCTTATCCTTTTCCCCAGATCTGAAAAGCGTTTGAGCGTAATCAGATGACATGACGCTCAACTCATGTAAAATAAATTCTCGCAGGGAATCAAAACCAGGGTGATTAAGATCAAGGTTCCAACGGGCCAAATAGTCTAAATATCGTCTTTTAAGAGTCCCCGGTAGCCGATTAGCGACATCTAGCTACAACTGCCCTGATAGTTTGTGAAACTCGTCGTGGGCATATGCAAAAACTTCAAGCGTATTCAAATCCTCATTAAATTGCTTTAGCGAGGCCACATTAAAGCTAATCACAGACCCACTTCGGATTTCGATAATTTTAGGTTTTGTGGTAAGCCCACCGGGCACTCCATATCGCTGTCTCAAACGATCAAAAGCCATCTCGATTCGTTGCCGATTTGAAAAACTTTTCATGGGTGCAACAAACAAATTAACCATTTCGCAAGGTTGGCCCACACAAGAAGCCCTTAACGCCTCAAGCCTCTATTCATCACAAGGTGCCTCATTCATAAGTTTACGTGTCTGATTTTCAAAGAAAATAATGCAATGTTATTGCCATTAGGCCTATAACCGATCTGGCTTGCGAGGTTAAGATATTCACTTCGACCTTGCCTATCTAGATACGTTTTAAAAATTGATTCGTCATTGCCAGGCGCAGTGAAAGCAGCTCCCGCCCGAACATTTTGCGGCGCTAAGCCAGATGTAGACTCAGCCCCAGGTAACCCACTACTTCTAACTTCCCTCGACTCATGTCGATAAAAAGTTTCGGAAGGCTGCCTTTCGTCACAAGTAAAAACAGTATGGGACGCCGCAGACAAAAAAGGTGTAACATTTGGATTCAACATTTCCCCAGTGCGTCCACGATTTAAAGGCTTTAGCTTTATCGTCGGGTTCAGTCAAACCTAGTCTACTAGAGCGCTGCAGTTGAGGTACCCTCCCACTCAGACCGGCATTATTTTTCACCAACTCAACACGCGAGTTAAAGGGGTAAGAGTTCTGTTTAACATGATCACTGACCCTTTTATTAGTATCATTATGCCTAACCCTTCGAGAATTTGTGGTCGATGACCCATGACCACACAAGCTAGCAAGTTCCTCTTCAGCCTCAAGATTAGCCTGCTCAATGAGAAAGCGTGCTTCTGCTTCAGCTTTAACATGTGCCGCTTCAGCTTTAGCAAGCTCAAGGTCGTGCCTAGCCTTCAGTTCCAAGCGTTTACGTTTGAACTCGATTCTCTTTGAGGCTGTTGACATTTTACTAGATGTAGTACTATAATAGTCGACGTGAGAAACACTATCACTAGGGACCACATCTTCTACATTCTCCTCCCTGGGGTCATTAAAGAGTTTACGTTTAACCTCTTCAAGCAAACAATGACATTTCTCGTATTGATCAGCCATGCCGTCTAACAATTCAGTAACCAATTCACTATCCATTATAACCGACAGTTCGCATCACTGTCGACAACATCAGAATTAGGGTAACTACGCCCACCCGGTGTCACACTATTTTTTGACATAGGGAGAGAATCCTTAGTTGGTATCTTCGGCTGGTCCAAAAACCTAGCATCCCCACATTCGATAACCCCATGGTCATCTCCAGAAACCATACTATCACAACAAAATATAAAACAAATTCAAAATAACCAATAATAAAAATAATCAAAAGTAATATCAACACAATCATCAAATAATAAAAACCTTGAAAATAGTGATCAAAATTCTCAGTTCGTCCGAATACCGATAAGAAATTGTTGGAATTTAGGTTGGTGGAAATTTCAGGAGATGGAATCGATGGAAATGAACTTCCACTATAAACCACATCTTTCAGCTCAGTAGCCTTTGAAAACAGATTTATACACGAGCAATCGCCAGTGCGAAAGCTCTAAACAACCTAGCTACTTTTCCAAACGAAGCTTTTCTTGTTATTTGCCATTCACTTCTATAGTAACTTGATCGCTTTATGGCAACTCGCGCACACATCGCTTTGTCGCGCATGCGCAGTAAGCTACAGTGCAAAGAGTTTATTCGTATTTCGGGTTTACTCGGAGATCTGCAGGAATTTTTCAAGCCAAATTCGTTCTTCTAGGAAGTTCAAAATTCTTCAGTAGTTTTAATATATCTCAAGTAATTTTCTTGTAAGAAGTTCAACGGTAAGTTTTCTTTATGTTAGAGAACCTCAACTGACTTTCCAACATTAAAGTGCCCGGGCGGAGCGCCAAGACCTTCACTTTCTCTTTCAAATAAAATATAAAAACACTTAGGTTTTTCAATATTTTCAGTTTTCTTGAAGTTAAAATCATTCATAAAAAATAGATGAAGCAAAAACTTACCGAGGTCAACTCAACTTTAAAATAACAAAAATTGTAGCAGCGTCTTCAAACTCAAATACTGAAATTATTATTATTATTATTAGGGAATTTTACGGCGCTTTGTAACTAAGGATGTTTTTTAGCGCCAGGACTAATATCAGAAAAAAATACATAAATCAATGAGTGACACAACGTAAATATCAAACAATTAAACAAATATAGGCCTACCCCCCAAAAATATACATATCATAAACTTGAAAACCCAAATTTTGATAGCGTTTAGGTGAAGGCCCGCACCAATACAAAAAAAAACTTAGTTACCCACATAGACACAAACAAATTAAGCATACCGTAATGTAAACATTAACACAAACCATAAGAATTAAGCATACACCAAAAACACATCAAAACAATGCACGCATTGATCCAAACATTAGAAGACGCAAAAATTAAGCATAGGTACAAAAAAAAAAAAATGATTGGAGAATCATCATGACACATTAACTAATTTTATGCATTGAAATTTAGAACTAGGTGAGGAAACCGAAGCGTATATAAAGAGGTGCAAATTTTTGAAAAGCAAGGCGCTAGTGTAATTAACGTTTATGAGGTGTGGTGAGCAACACAAGACTTGACCATATAAGGACAAGACAGAAGCAGGAAGTAGCTAGAATAGGTATGGTGCCAGGAATCGTGTCATAAAAACCAAGAAAAACAAAGTGAGGGATCGAAGCCAACCCAAGCCAAAATGCAATTCGGAAATCGAATGGCTGTGCTGGAACAAAAGCTAATAGTTACATCAAAAGTTGCAGAACACCCTAATTTATATCTGCTCTAAGAGGACTTTTGCTTCATTTTTGGTCAGAAAAAGAGTTATCAGCAAAAAACACAATTTTATCAAGTTTTTTATTTTCAAACAGATATTATACTGTTGTTAATTTGTTATGATGGCAATTCAACAAATAGTTTTGTCTTTGACCTTCCAAATGTGTGAGAAACCGTCCACCCGATTACTTTTGGATCATCGCTCT